>AP025096.1:338999-360884 GCA_036186865.1 Eustoma russellianum | reverse complement strand
TATGAAAAGATATAGAATATACAGTATTAAAAAAAAGCAAAATACATTTTTGTATTTAAAAAAATGTTACCACATTTGTCTTTTTTAATATAAATGTAATTACGGCATATTAAAAACTGTGACGATATTTTTAAAATAAAGAGAATAATTTTTATTTTTGAACCTTATTTCAAATCAAATTCTGAAACTTTTTCACCGTTGATTTCACCCACATAGTAAATCATTAATCAAATATATAGTTGACGATAACAATGGTTATTGCTGCATTCAGGACATCAATTTTTGAAACAATTAAAATAAATTATGGGTTAAATTTACCTCAGTTAGAGTTGAGAAGCATGGGGCATCACCTGCTCCATTAATTGCCCTGCTGTACCTAGATCCTATTCCCATCTTCATATGCGGTATTTGTTTGACATGTGAGAAGCACATGATCCCCCGACACAAATCCATTCAATTATACAATTAAAATTTTATAAACCATCTTCTAATTCTTTCACAGAATTCATGGATCCCGTGTGTACATCCGTATAGATCTTATAGTACTTTACGCTTTTTTTATAAGGACAGTGAAAATCTTACAAATCTAAATCATATTGAGTGAGACATTTTTTTAATTAATGACACAATACATGAGCACATATTGGAGATACGTGGTATAATACGTAACTAATGTATAATTAAAACATTATAGAATAGGAAGAAAAAGGACATACTATAAGGAAGAAGTAGCAAACCACTAAAAAGACGTTTCCGGTACATTAAGCTTCCGCATTTGTAAAGATTTCAACTCTTAGTTATAGTCAATAGAATTAGGCTCTAGTCATTGAATTAGGCTCGGTTCACATATAAAAAGACATACAAGAAAAACAGTTTGCCCGGACCCGATGAAAAAAATGGGATCAGTCGCCCAGCGATCCTGATCAGGGATCGAATCACCAAAATTAAACGGATAACTGAGCTTTGTTTCTGGTCTTGGATTCTCCAGTTTCAAAACTATTTCGTGATACATTATATGTTACTAGTATTTCCTTTAAGTAAACTTATGCGGGCTAAAAAGGAATTGTTGTTATTAATTAGGCATGTCGTGAAAATAACGCCAAGATGGAGTATTGAGTTATATTATTTTCTATTTCATTAATGCAGAAGTCATTCACTAAGGAAAATAAATTGTCCCCAATTAAATATCATTATTTGATAAAATAAGACTTGGGCACTTTAGAAATGAAGATCGAGCACAACTTCTACCCAGATTGCATACAGATACAGCTGCTAAAGCAGTGGGAAGAAAATCAATTCATAATAGTTTTCAATAAATTACTTGCTAAGTAATCAAGATTGTTGAAAACTACTGACATTCATATGATGCTAATTGACACAAAACTTGAATGCCCTTAACATTTGTTACAAGAACTCCATTATTGGGAGTGCTGATATAGCAAGAACTTGAGTCATGCAGCATCCCGGAATAAGCGGAGCTCTCTAAAACAATGGAGTAATGTTGTTCTCGTTGTTGAGTCATGCAGCATCATTGAGCATAAGTTTCAACAGGCTGGGAGAGCAACCAAGAGACCTTACATTTGTACCACGACGAATACCAAAGCATAGAGTAGGACCAGAAGATTCATCATTTGTTTCTTCCACCCTTGATCGATTTGACAATCTTGGACTAGAAAACATGTGTTCTCCTCTTGCTTTTCTCGCACACGGAGACGATGGAACAGAACGAGCAGTGTGCCAAGGAGACGACGAAGAGGAGGACGATGAGGAAGAACTAGATGACAATGAACCAGGAGTGGACTGAGCCTGGCTTCCCCTCAAACTCATCCTAGGAATAACACCTTGAAAGAGATTAGACATGGAATTCTTCTTTGTCAACTTCTTACCAGGGCTGCATTTGTATGAAGGCGGCGGCGTAAGTGGAGGCACTGGGCGGTATGAACGCTCGTGGCAATTGACCAGAGGTGTCCCTGGTTGAGATTCCCACTGGAATGGAATAGCAATAGAGGCATCTCCATAGTAGACTTCACGAATTGACTTACCAAATGACATGTCCCTGGAAAGCTGCTTGCCGTGATGCATCTCCTCAGACGTGAATTTGATGGGCTTCATTGAAACATCTGAAAGGAAACTATTAAATGAGGATATAACAAGAGGATGTGATTATGACTTAACAAGAGAAGTAAGAAATAGATGTGATTATGATATAACAAGAGAAGGAAAAGGTTTATAAAATCTAGGTGAACTCATGAATTTCTTTAGCCAAGAAGGAAGGTCTGACTGAGATTTTTGGGTACTTTATATGGTTATGTTACCTTAGCAGAGTGCCATATATGTCATTAATTGTTTTCTTGTTTTTATCTCCGTATCTTTGTTGTTCTCCATGCTACCAGTACCAGTAATTTTTCTTTATTCATTTTACTATTATCCTGCACTTCGTGCTTAACACCACACGTTACTGCATATTATATACAAAGTTCCAAACTGGAGTTGACTTAGATGGGCTAGCTATCATATGCAGATTTACTAGGGTAAACTACTAGGCCGAAGCCTAATTTGCAGGGGACATTTTGTTTTCGTTTTTACGTAAAGTCTTTATCAAATCAGGAGACCGCTGAGCTCCTGATTTGCATTCTCCAAAATGTTCTTTGTAACTGGAGCGGTGCAAACCCTCAGGACTAGGATATGGCCTTTCCATCAAGATTTGCTGGGGTAAACCTTGAGAAAGAGAGAGAAAGGTGTAGAAAGGACTTAAAATTACAGCTAGTAGATCCTAACAGTAACTTAGTCCACTTTTTTACCTCGAGTTTATGCTGTAAGGAAATGTGGGCATTCGCTCATCAAGCGTCACCAAAACTTAGCCGCCAATACTTGCACTATTGGACTAGACTGACTCCTGACCAGCTGGTGTTTTTAGATTTCTATATGTCAAGTGGTCCATGTGGCCAACTGAAAGTCTAACCAAGAGTCTGCTCACAACACTGATCTTAGATTATTCAATCCTTAAGATGGTAGGGCATATGAGATCTGTACCTTCACCCTGTAATCATGTCAAGTCCATTATAAAGTTTATGACCGGAAACCTCAACCGGATTCCTATCCGTCTGTACTACGGTGTGATAGGGATGAAAGTCAGGTGTCCAAGATCTGTTATGACAGAGTTTGGACTGCTTAGGCATCACACAAGGATCCCACTGCAAGCAGTGGAGCTCCAATACCGTATGCTTACATGTAAATAGAGTCGAAATCTTGCTTGAGACAAGAATCGAACTCTCCCCACTCTTTCGAATCTTCGCCACCGGAACTATTGGACCATGTCTTGAGGGCATGGCAAGTCCATTGTAGAATGCATGTGTAATGGTTAAAGTTCAAATATTTTCACGGTCCTCAAATGTGATAAAACAACTAATCTCACAGTGGAGATAAGGTTTGAGGGTTTCCCCTTCTATTTTTTTTTTTCTCCTTTTAGAGGAAAAAGGCTTCAATATTGCTGGTCATACAGTGAGATACCCAGAGCATCGCATACCTTGACTACAGAAGCACACTACGGTGGAGAATATGGAGCCCAGTCTAATCACATAAACAAATCATTGAGACAGAAACAGCTGACTTGCTTAAACTACACCAGCCTGCAACAAAAACTAAACAACCATGAATACAAGTTTAATGTAAACTATCAAGCCAAAAAGTTATTAATAATATATTTGTATAACGAACCAAGCTAACTTCATGTGGTACCATTTGTACCCCAATTGGTTTCCTCCAGAAGTGCCAAAGCTGCTTTCAAGAATGTTAGACCCGAACCCAAACACTAGGATTCCCATGTCAAAAACTCAGGAACATCCTTAGTTTAGGAAGGGGTTGTGTGCCAAATCGACAAGACCTGATTCACAAAACGAAAATGCGGCTACAAAATGTCCCCCACAGAAGTGGGGAACTTGAAAACTGAATAATAAGTAGACATCATTTTTTTTTATAAATACTTACGATCTATTTTGATTAATGATCAATAAAAATAAAAAGATAAAATAAATAGCAAGAAAATAACAAAAGTATGTATTTTTTCCCCAAAAGAATAGTGTGTATATATCATTGAGGGAAAAAAAGACTAATGGACAAAATTGAAAAGAGACCATCCATGGCATAAAATAGCCATTCAAAGTTCAATTCTTTAAGGTGAAAACAAAAGTTTAAGAGCTTATTTTGACAGTTCCTGCAACGCACTTGATATATGTCGATCTTTCTATATTTTTCTTTTTGTTTTGACTCCATAAATGCATGTTAATATAAAATGTTAGATATCAGGTCAGGTGTATCTTAAAATAATGCAAATTTGAGGGCTTTCAAAGATGGGTCGCAAAATCTGCTCATAAAAGACAAGGTAGCATAAATGTAGTTTCCTAATCTTTTCACTTTCTTTCTATTGTTCCCCTTGTCTAAATCCTTATATATAAGCTGCAAAAATCATCATTTTAATTTTATACAGTAGTTTTTAAAATTTTCATTAAAAGAGGAATCAATGGACTTGCGCCTTCCTCTTTTTGCCCCATCACAAAAATTAAATTATCCTTTCCCTAGAAAGTCAATTATATTTGGTAAAGGAGAAAAAAAATTATTATACCCCCAAAATAAACACTCAAAACTAATCAAATTGATTAGTAAATATATGTATGCTTTTTTAATACTTAATCACCACCATCCTTGTTTGCATATATATTTTTTGTGATATCAATCTATTGTGTCATTATTTATTCCAAGTAATATAAAATCTGTCAAAGGAAAATTGCGTATGGAAAAAACCCAATCACACCAATTCCGATAAGTTTCAAATTTCAGCATTGAAAAAGCGTGGTGTAGCCTGTAAAGGCTTAAGAAGAATTATTTTCAGAGGAAGGTGTCATCGTCAGCATAAACGCGGCTTTCCAGAGGGAGGTGACATCCGGCAAATAACTATGAGAAATAACCAAACAATTTAGAGAACATATAAGCAGAATCAAAAGAAAAAAGAAAGATCCCACTTGTGAGTCGCATTAACCAAAAGATCCAAACAAGAAAAGCATTATCTAAGAGATCAACATGGAGATCAGCTTCATCATGATAAGTGAGATGAAACACCAGACACAGTTCAAAAGAAATCAGCAATCAAAGAAAGAAACAACGATATAAGAAAGAAAAATAAAAAGAATACGACTACAAATTTATATAGCAAGACAGAAACAAGCACATTCCACCAAGACTCCTCAGAAAGCAGACAATCTGTTACAACCTGTCTACATTCACTATGAGCAAGAATGAGCAAGTCCCGCCTGCAGGCTCACTGAATTCTGTCACATTCTAAAACCAAAAATGCTCTGTCGATGCTCGTTAGCCGCATATCGCCCCACAGGTGGGCACATACTCACCCTCATGTTTTGGTACATGCTATGAGAATTAGTTTACGAGAGATTTAGTTTGTGGTAAGCTTTAATTTCCTTCTGTCACAGGAAATTATGTCCCTCAGACAAAGTCTCTTTCACAGAACGGACTAAAAGTTATTCACAGAGAGAGAGCAGGGAATTCCTTGTCATTCATGAGGTGGAATGAGCAATCTGCATCCCTGAAAACACACAGTATAAAGACTTATAAACTGGAAACGCATAAATGAGCCGACACTAATATATCAAGACAGAAAGAAGCTAAGGGTGTTGATCCAACCTCTCTTTCTTTGTCTTCAAGCCAGAAGTTGGATTCCCTTTGTCCTGAAGCGCAACGGGTGCTATAAGGCCATTTGAATAAGAAGGGCTAGAAATCACCTCATCAGCGAGAGGTCCCAGGGATCCAAACTCGATTGAACATGAACTGGAGAAGCTATCATTTGCACGAGCATCCCCTTCCTTGGAATGGATACCGTTGACACGAGCATCCACTTCCTTGGAATGGCTACCATTGACACGAGCATCCCCTTCCTTGGAATGCCTACCATTCACACAAGCATCCCCATCATGGCTACCATTGGCACGAGCATTCCATTCCTTGAAATGGCTACCATTGGCACGAGTATTCCATTCCTTGAACTGGCTACCATTGGCACGAGCATTCCCTTCCTTGGAATGGCTACCATTGACACGACCATTCCCTTCCTTGAAATGGCTACCATTGGCACGACCATTCCCTTCCTTGGAATGGCTACCATTGGCACGGGCATCCCCTTCCTTGCTACTTTGGCTGATGAAACCAGATCTCTTATGGGCTTGGAACGGAATGCGTGCATTCAATGCCTCCCTTGGACTACTACCCCAAGAACCTGTATCGTCATAACAAGGAAAGTTGCCATTGCTGTGACTGTCTTTCTGCATTTGAACATGAGACTCTGGTGCCGTTTTCTTGCTCCTCCTCCCTTGTAAATACCTCTCCTTGGTTGAATAATTATGCTACATTGCGCAAGTTTTCTGTTAGTCTTTGCTACTTCACAACCAGATCCTTACCTGATTTTTATCAAAACAATAGATGAAGAACCATAAAAGGAAAGAAAGAGAACACACCATGCTTGGCACGTAAGTGTCCATTCCTCGTGCTTTAAAGTCCCCGTCGGAAGCAGAAACAGAAGATTGTATCGAAAAACTAGCAGAAGGCTCCATGAATACACCGTTTGAGTTCATGAGTGCACATGAGCTCGGCATACTGGGAATTGACTGATGGATAGGGTCCCACACTTTCTTCCTAGAATATTGAAAAGGCAAAGCTGGAGTTATAGAAACCAGAGGTGCGCAGAAACCTAGACCATGCCAACATCGCCAATATGATAAGCTCCTAAGGTGACTATCATAGTCCCCGGTGAGATCCGCCAAAGGATTTAAAGGTTCTGTATCAACTACACTAGCAGCATCTCTTTCCCTAAAGTCAATGGAGGAGCTTTCAAGTATACTAGTCTTCGGGCTTGAGACGACAGAGCTGCATGAACAATACCTTTCCAAATAATCCACACACGATTGATATGTATCAACCACATAGGAATGATTTTCTCCTCTTTCCAGCCATTGATGTAGCTCTGGATTCCCTTCAATGCCATCTGATTGTCTAGTTTGACAAAAGTGATCATTTTCTGCAGACGGATCATATAAGTAAAAATGTGACGGATAATGATACTGCCTAGAGAATTCATCGCCAAGGTTATCAGTAGATGAACAATCATTTATGCCTCGGACATCCATGTCACTAGATGCTGCATGGTCAGAGGAATTCCCATTGCTACAGATTCCTGAAAAAGCCGAACCATTCAACGAATAGTGTTCTGATGTCACTTGAGAAAAGTGTTTCCTTAGACTCCTTCCTGATTCTACGGAAGAGCATTTTTCTTCAATCTCTAAACCTTCATTCTCAAAACCCCCGGTATTTGATCTGAGAAGGATGTCATCTTGAGAAAAGGATCTTTCACTAGAGAGCATAGAATACAATGTCTGAGAACCTTCTAAACTAAAAGGAGAATAGAGTTCAGCATCACACCCATTCTTGTATAAATGTCTTTGAAGAGTGTTTGAAAAAAACTTCTTAATTTCATCTGCAATTTCCTCTATAGGTAATGACATAATTCTCTCAAGCTTGCGAGCCCCATACTTGAAAGCACTACGTATACGGTAGAAATTACCTGCGGGAAAAAGTTATGAACATAGAAGTGAGAAAAGGAAATCCTTTCTTCCAAATATACAACTACTCCCCAAAGGTGATCTTCGGGCACCTAGAAACCATTGCAAATGACTACTTAAACGCCGAAACAGAGAAATCCTTCCAAAGTCCCAAGTTGATGCACATTTATTCCCTTCCTCACCAAATTTCTTTTATAAGAGGGGTGTTAGAGTATTTGCATATTTTCCAAATTCGCAAGTTTGCTATCTGATATAATTTCAGAAGCTATTGAAAAACAACTACCAGAAGCCAAATCGAAAATTCTTTTACCACAGAAGGTCAGAATTCTTTTATTACCTTTGTGGACACTGCGCCCAAGATTGTTGTACTCTTTCAGGGGGTCAATAATATTAAGATGCTTCGGTGCAAACACTCGAGAGTTTGAACCTGAATCCGCAGATGGAACTGTGAACAACTCCACACAGTTCCGCAAGAATTCTTCATTAAGCATCAGACTGTTGACATGGTTGTATGGCAATTCAACTGCAATGACAGACAGAAATGATGAATGATATCCTCCAACCATAAGCTTGTGCTGTGTTTTTGACAAGTTCAGACCCAAAAGACCAAGGATACTGCTTACCCACAATATCAGGAAGAGATAATTTGCAAACAGGACCTCTCACACTAATACAGTAGTGATCCCAGTTGAATATGCTGAAGTAATCCAAAAACTTATATAGAACCTACAAAATACAAGTACACCATTCAAAGCTGTTATTTGCATTTGAGTGTCAGCAAACAAGGTAAGTTGCAAAGTTGATAGGATTACCTTAAATGGGCCGTCTAAGGAGGAATGGAACAGTTGGAATATATAAAGTACCAATGTTTCCAATGCATATGTAGAAAGCAGACCATGATAAGCACCAAGAATCCGACTTTCGTAGTAACACCACGCTTTTATCAGTAAAATACTGCGCTTGAAGAGATGATTTTTTCCAACAAACCGATCAACCTGCCAAAAAGGAGACATAACAATCTTTACAGGATGTAGAACTCTAAGGTAGGAAAATGGGCATAGGGGAGCTCCATAAGTTGTTCACCGCTTGATCCATTTGGGGACAATCCAGAATCAAAAGAAGATCTATTACATATCAAATTTTGAAAATTGACTTGCAATGCATAATTATTTAATTGCATGCACTGCAAAACAAAAGAAAAGGGGGTCATAGCTCCAAACAGAGTTCAGATAAGACACGTGAAAGAAAAAGATGCACTCTGCACTGTATAAAAGTCAAAAGAATTACAAAACCATCAACCTTCTGACTACCATGTCCATGGGTAGTATAAGGAACAATGTAACCCAGTTCTTCTCAACAAGAGGTGATAAAAATTCCAAACAATGCAAAACTCATGTAAAGAAATAAGATGTTAAGTAGTCATGACAAAAAGACTGAAGAAGACCTCTTCTGAAGTCTCCAGAAGATTGAGACAGCTTCAAGAACCCACACTGCAACAAATTTTTTTTTTATCACAAATAACCAACACAAGCACTGACAAGAGAAAGCAAGTCGACAAACATACTAAGCGTGGTACAGCGTTCATACAATTTAAAAGGTTAAAGAAGCCACCTGCTCTAGAAAGCAGAGAGTAGAAACTCCACCCAACTGATTAAAGGATATGTCTATGACAATATTCTGCACAATGCATTTCACAAGTTTTACCTGTCGGAGAAACATACAAAAATTCATCAGGAAAGGGCAGTCCACAGCAAAAGTTCGTCTTGGCATCCACGAAACTAAATATATTCCAGATAAAGTACAACAATGCCCTCTTTGAGATTTGAGATATACGTGTATTTTGAGCCCATATTATCAGGATAGGAATGAGATATGGACAAATATGTATGAAATAAGGATATTTTAACTATAAATCAGGCAATATATAACAATAATGCAAATACAGGACAAAACTGTACAGAAACGAATTAAAAGAGTCTGTACATGATTACCACCATCCAATATAGTGCACTTCTAAATAAAGTCGTCCCTAAAGTAATCACCTCAGCATCAATAAACTGGGTGTCTCTGACTTCATATTCGGCTCTGTCATTCTGTTCTTCCCTTCGCAGAACAGAAAGAACTTGGCCGGCCCAAAGTTCTTCAAGAAAAGGATCATTGACAGCCGTCAAGTCGATATCTCCGTCAGGTAGATAAGTCTTAAGGGGCACTGAACCAAATGCAAAGGCCTATAACATGTGGAAATAATTAAAATTCAGCTTCACAAAATTTCCTTCAAGCATCCTGAAAATGTAAATGTATCAGATGCATAAGAAAATGTACAGCTACTAACTACTTAAAAAGTAATACAATGAAGAAGGAACGAACTATAGCTTCAAAATATGGCATCATCTGGATCATTGTATAAAAAGGTAACATGCTATGACTTTTAATTTTTTTAGCCATCAAATATGCAGTAGCTGCAGTTGCAATTTGCAATCAACATATAATAGGAGGAAATGCATGCAACTTAGATATAGCAAGGTTCTTGAATGATGAGAATTACGTCAAATAAATAGACATAATCGAATAGTAATTCTTGTTAAATGAATTACACAGACAGCATATGCTACCAAAGCTATTCCCAACCTTTAAGTCTTCCTGTCCATATAAAAGCAAAAATTGAGAAAAAAGAGGGGAAACCCATATAACACGAACCCGTTTAGGGTAGACAATTTAAAAGACGGAACAGATTGACGAAAGGTCAATAACAGTTTGAACATTTTTGTCAAAGTGTAAAGATCTCTTCTAACTGGCTTAACGGGATCATGCCACATAGATCAAGTTTTGTAAGATTATGGCTTAACGGGATCATGCCACATCAGACATAAAGTAGGTTAGGAGATCTGATGCCTGTCTACAAAAGTTAATCGGAGTCAAATTACATTTTTATCGGTTTCCGTTCAGAAATCCCACACATAAATGCACGTAACCAAAATCTAGCAGAAATCACAAACAGACAACATGTTCCCCCAGTGAATGAGGAAATGTTCAACATAACAAAACTAGATATCACGCCAGTGAAACCTCAACATGATCCGGAGTTTTTGAAGATTAAACTAACCCCTTAAATGCGGTATTTATGAATCTCCTCATTCAAATTGATCTCATACTTCCTGCACTGTTTTTGACACCTACACATATACACGTAGATGAATGGAGACAGAGTCAAAGCTCCAACACATAGGTAGCATGCCCTACAAATAATCGTGCAGAGAGCGTGAACTACAAATAACAATGCAGGATTCGTGCGTTATAGATAACCACGCAGGTAGGTTGCCCTACAAATAATCCCGCAATTTCATCATCCTTAAGGAAACATAACAGGACAACCATACACAAATAGATCTTAATTATGCAACTTTTTTTAGTTCATCAGAGCACAACATTCATTTAGTACATCAGAACGCAAGAAGAAGTCTGCAGGTCCATCAGAGCACAAAAAGAAGGCTGCAGGTACAAAAAGAAAAGAATACAAAAGGAATCTTTTACAATGGTAAAGAGAATAAGTAAAGCAACGAACAGAGACGGCACACACGCACAAAAATAGGAAAAAAGAAAAAAGAGAAAAGAAAGAATTGAGACCTCGAATCCCAGAGAACATTTTAGGAGTCTCTGCACATAGTCTATAACATCATTTCTCTTTTCCTCAGAATCAAGAGTAGGGTGAATACAATTGACCGCTTCTTGAGCAGCTTCTTCAGCTACAACCCAGTAATCTTTGCTAATTCTTGAAGGATCAGAGCCTCTGATCGCCGAGCCTTCCTCCCATGGGGCCCCGTTTTCATCTTCAGCTCCTAAATCACCCATTTCTACTCCTCTAATCACAGACATAAACTACCAAGAACCCACCTTTAACTAAAAACTAAACTCTTTCCCAGGGAAAAAAAAAACCCATTAGTCATCTGGTAAATTCTAGAGGGTTCACACCTACAGGGGTTTAAGCTGGAGAGAAAAAAAAAGGAAAGAAGCAATTACAGTTTTTCTTTTTCCTTTTCTCAGCCTTTTATGTGAAATGGGTTTATGGTTACAAATATCAAGAGATTTTTGTCGGTGAGTGCGTGAGAAGAAACTAAGAACAGAGCGAAAACCGGAAAATACGGGAATTGAGACAACTTTGCAACGAGTCCTCGCAAGTTGTTTCTTTCTTTCTGTTTCGGCTGAGTTTCTCCTCTTCTTCGTCTCTTTGTTACTTTATCTTAAGAAGCGAAAAACGTAACAGAAACAAACCTCTAAAAATCCTGCCCCTTTTCTCTCTATCTTCCCTTTTAATCTTTTTTGTTCGCTAATTACATTCTATACATAGACAGAGATGTACATACAGACGCCGGCGGTGGTGGCGTGGTGGTAGGGGCAGGGAGCAGATTGCTCCTTCTAGAGGAGATTATATATCACCATTCACCGTCAAGTAAAAAATTAAAAACAGAAAAAAAAATCCTAAAGAAAAGTATTCGACTTTTGCCGGCCGATCTCAATATATAAGGGGAGGGAAAGAAAGCGAAAGATGAAGAGCAAAGGATAATGGATTTCCCCCTTTTTTTCACCTCAAGATAGGATTGTGGGGTATTTGGGGCATGCAAAGTGGTGGCAATGTGAATACAGATTTCTTGTTTCCATATTTTCTGCTGCTTCTTATACGACTGTTAAATTTAAATCTACAATGAAGTTTTTTTTTTTTTTTTTTGTAGCATCTATTTTTCTTGTTATTTATGTGCACTTGTTAAAATCTTGGATGCAAACAACCAAATGATCTTGACGCTACATGATGATAAAAATCATGATTACTCAATAGTTTTATAAATGAAAGACTCCTTCAAATGGTGACCATAAGTTATCTATTGTAAATTAGATTAGCATATATACCATATCGAGTCAGAACATCTAGTCTAAACAACAGTAAAACACCCATATTTTATGGTGGTTATAATTAATAGACATTATATGTTGGTAACAAAAAAGCGAAATCCCTCGCTCTGCGGCCCCCACCGTCTCAGCTTCATGGATCATTGTAGAGGGTGCAAATTAGTTGTCCAGCAGTCTTCTAGGTTAGTGAGGCCTTATACGACGACCCACACAGGGTGCCTCATACAAATTAGCAAAATTGGAACAGTTGCCCTCTATAGACTAACAGAAACTAACAGAATTGAAGCATCTATATTGTGCGTGTCTCCAGATTCGAACTCTTGTTTTTTTGGATGGTAATTTTCAACGGAATGGGAAGTTGGAACGGCTTTCTCACTCTCAGACCGGATGTTCTTGTAAGACGTGCAGGTCCGTACTGTAATATGTTACCCCCATTTTCTAATTTTTGTGGACTTCACCATTTAATTGAGGGTAAATTGTCCCGCGGCTGCATATTATGCGGGGCGAATATTCCGACATCCCGAGAATGTTCTGAGAATTAATAATGTTTTTATATTATATTAAATTATTTTCAAAAATATTTTTGTTTTATCATCGAAATCTTGGTTATATTTTAAAAATGTTTCTAATTCCTTACAACATAAACTTAATTGTATTTGCAAAAATCTTTCATGTGGATAGATACAAGAATCCCGTTAAACTTATCCTTAGATTATAATTATATTATATCTTCGTTTTCATTTCACTACAATATCGGTAACCATATATTGGTTTAGTTTCTTCCTTTTAATCAATACAATCATTTTATTCTATTTTATAAGTAAATATTGTCCGTCAAAATAAAATGTAAGCAAGTAAAAGAGAATGTGCCATCAACAAAATAATTTTTTTAAAATAAGGTGAATACTTATTATTTTATACTTCGTATTAAATAAGATTAAATGACAAAAAAATACTAGTTACTCTTAGTATATTTTATAGAATTTTCATAATTTTGTTTTTTTAACAAATATAATTTTAATAATTATAACAGTACTTGAATAGCGTAATACAGAAATAAAATTGGAGATGAAATCCCAACAAAGTACGTGAACTTGTTGTAATTAGAAAAAGAGAGCGATATTCATTGAAAAAGATAATTGATTGACATTTAGGAATGCGTTTATGGATAATATGGATTAATCAGGGCATAATCTTTCTTTAATTAGAGAGATATTGGAGAGAAGATTTCATTACAAAGGAAACCATTTTTCATTACTGGAAATAATAAAACATTTTTCTGGTTTTCTTCTTTTTGAAGATATCACCCTCGTTTTATGCTGTGTTGTTCTCTTATTTGTTTATCATCTTATTTTTTTTTGGGAGCAATTGGCAAAATTAATACTTTGTGAAATTATATTTACGAGTTCGAGCGACGTAAATACCCTCTTGCACAAAAAGTATAAAGTAAGACTAAAAACATCAGATCACGACACAATTTGGACCCTCCTTAAATCTTGCACAAATACGAGAACCTAATGTACCGAAAACACTTTTTTTTCTTTGTTATTGTTTTTGTGTGTGTGTGTTTGTTTGTTTCTTTTTTTTCTGTCTGCTTGCTTCAAATGAATGTTTCTCATTTTACCAGTCTTTGACTATGCAAAACCATCTCGACAAACACTAGTATTACACAAGGACAAATCAATATCCTACCAGCTCTTTTTAAAGTTGGGAAACACTGTTTAAAAAGCTAATTAATATATCATATTATAACACATAAAGGTTTTATTAACGTTTGATGCAACTATGATTGCGCGATGAAATCATAGGAACATGGTTGACCAATTACGAAACAATTTTGTATAATAATCGGTTTGATAATACAAATAAGGTGAAATAGGAAACAAATTTTAAATCATTTATAATTTTCAAGAAAGAAACTTAATAATTTGGAAATAAAAAGTTATTTTCTAAAGTAAAAGTTACTGTGGACTGAAATGGAGGATAAATTGATAGTACATTTGACTTTACAAACAATAAAATGAATCAGACTTCAGTGTACGATATAGAAATTACATCGTGGAACAGAAGGAACGATATGTTTAAAGAGGATAAATCAACCCAATCGAGTAGATTACATTAGTGAAAGGAATAATGTACCAATACATTTGAATGTAAAAAATCATTAAATTAATGAAGGTTCACTTATGATGAATAAATAAATCCAAATAATACCAGCCATTTATGACGAATAAATTAATCTAAACAATACAAGAGTGAAATATCCCTGTATACACCCATATATTTCAGAAAGATAATCTTTGGTCCTAGGAAAATAGTTCATTGGTCAGGCATGCAATATACAAAGGAGAAATTAAAATATTCCATTAAAAGAGATAAAAATACATAATTCATGGTATAGTAGCTACTTTTATTGTAAAAAACAGTGAACAACAACAATAATATCCAGTACCTCTCAATAACAGTAAAAGTTATTGCTATTGTCTGAGGTAGATGAGAGTCAGACAAACAATACATCTATTCCAAAGGATAGCGTTTGATTAAATTCTTTGAAAGTATAGTATAAATTATGCAACGATAAGTAGTAGGATGACTAGTATTAAATAGCACGCATAGGAGTAATGAATAAGATTATAAAGATGTGAGCGAGGAAAAGCAGATAAAGCATTAAGATATGAAACCGAATTCAGCGTGCGGAAGCCGTTGTACAACATGGTCACGGCAATCTCCTCACCCCAACTTTTCTCACCCACTTTGTGACCACGCGACACGTGGCAGCAAGGGGAGATGATGAGGCTAGATGAGGGTGCCTCACCACCCCTTGCTGCCACGTGTAGCGCGGTCACGCGTCACTGCACATTCTTGCGGTGAGGTGATCCTATCCTCATGCTCACGTGTCATGTCTCACACAAATTTTACAATTGTCCATGTTTAAAAATTATTCATTATTAATTAAAAAAATCAAATAATAAAATCGACTTCTGCTATATATATTTATTATTTTTAAATAATCAATCATTTTCATCTATTGTCTTGTTTTAATATTAGGTCTACTAATGTACATATATTTAAAAAATTACCATTGTGGTAATTTTGTTTTAGGTCTCGTTTAACCATCCCAAGCTAGTATTAAAAGTTCCCAGTCTTCAAGGTTGGTATAGTTATTGAATTTCATAAGAAAAAAAATATTAAACTCAAATAAGAAAAACAAAATTAAAAGGTTTTATGGTCTAAATATTTTTGACACCTGAAGAAACTGGCTTTTATAGCCAGCTTGAAAATCAAAATTATTGGTGGAATCATTAGATTCAGTACTATAAGTTTGTAATCTATTAGTGTTAAGCATTCACAATCCCTTCCGAGGAGTGTGAATTGGTTCAGAAAACTAATTTCTACAAAATACAAGGACGATGTGAAAGCCCATGATCCTGACTATTATATATATATATATATATATATATATATATATATATATATATATATATATATATATATATAGACACACACACACACACACATATATATCCACTTTCTCTATAAGTTTTCTTTTTCTTTTTCAGAGGATCGTTGTTTTGAAATATGATGTCAAAGATGAAACTTCTATGTTTGATGGACGTCATTCTTTTGTAACTAATCTTGTTTCTGGTTTTATATCAAAATTATTATTCCGACAAGAAAATTAATAATCATTAGGATGGAATGGAGTTTGCTTATATTCTTCATGCCAAATTATGATTGTGTACGTGGGATTCAATGAATATGAAATAAATATTGATTTGACCAACTAGGTAACTTGAAACGAAAAGATCAATTAAATGAGAGATTTTCATTTAAAAGATACATTGAACATTCTGTCTGAAGTACATTATAAAATACATTGCATATGTTTACAAAGTTATAAACCTATACTCTATAAAGAAAACAATTAATATGCATGAATTTACATGTCCATGTAAACGTCCTCCAAAGTTCACACCCTTCTCCACACTCTCTCCATGTAACCCTAAAAGAAAACAGAGAAAAAAGAATGAGGAAAATAAATATGTTACATTCATAGTGGGATTTAATTTAGGAATATGGTCACAAGTAACTTAATAAGCTGAAACAAAGGGACAAATTAAGTTATACTAACGAATATCAAATTGGTTTCAAACATTTTTTTTTGGGTTGAAAATATCTACTTTGTAGTTTAGAGACACTTTAGTACATAACTACATATGTACACACTGTGTAAAAAGATGCTTACCTACACACACAAGTGCCCAGTAATACTTTTTGCCAAAATTCTATTCATATGATACTCAGTATGTTTTAACGAAAATAAAAGCTATCGGCAACACATACTCAGTATGTTTTAACGAAAATAAAAGCTATCGCTAAGGCTTAGAGAGGGTGAGAGTCATACAAACAATATCACTATCCCAAAAGATATAAAATTTGTTTTCAATGAGACCCCGTTTCTATATGTACCTACATAGATGACATACTAATAGGTATATAGTGTGCTAGTGCGTTAGTGAATGTGAAGTGAATGAATTTAATAAATACAAATTAGAAAAGTTTAAATATTAAAATAGTCATAACCGTGTATATATACAAATAATGAAAGACGAAGACAAATCCTGATACAAATATACATTGAATGTCCCGAGTGGGGGATAAACTTCAATTACTATCTACTGCAATATCCCCTAATATAGTATGAGAAAATACAGCAAGGCCAAGGAATCCATTACAATTATGACACAAGGCAGGATCATATGTCCAAATAAATTGAGGCCGGTGTCTCTCATAAAATTGAAATGCGTGCATTGAGTGCCCGAATTTTTGTTACTATTTCATTGTATGTGTCTTATTTCAGTAATAGGAATCGCTACAAATTGAGAAATTAAATAAGATTGTGACGTAAATGTCAACGTGAGTCTTCATTAAATTGAAGGCAAAATCATTAATAATAAAGGTTACTTTTATATTAGTTACGGATTTCCATGTAAGATTATGATAGTATTTGATAGCAACAATTCATTGTATTTATTCAACAGGCAATGATATATACGTCAAAATCAAATCTAACTGCTAGTTAAAGCATTGAAATCAATGAATCATATCCGTGTATGTAAAATTATTATAGCCGTATATATATTCGATTTCATTTAGCCACCGAATGATTCAACTGATGGATAAACAAATTTTAATAAAAATCTTATACCATCTTATGATTACTATATGCTCTTATATTGTGGGGTAGTAGTTGATTGTTACAGCTTCACATAATTTTCATTATGGATCACAAGAAACAACCTCTATGTGTTTCTAGCACATGGTATGGGTGCAATACATTTGACCTTCATATACCGTCATAAATGAGAGTTCTAAGGCAATTGAGTAATGTTGTTGTTGTATGAAAGTTGTATTTGTGTAGCGCCGGCGACGACGGAGTTGTAAACGAAGGTGTTCCGGTGAAGTAATGAGTTTTTATTTTCTCTCTCTTTAATTTAAAATAAAAAAGACAGTTTATACCTCTAATTCTGCCATTTGACAGAAGATCAAAACGGGAAGAAATAGGATATTACGTTTTAAACATTCGAGGAGTCAAAATGTTAAAAAAAATAAAACGTTATCATATTAATTAGGAACATGAAATTCTTTGGTCTGATAAAAATCTTATACTAAGATTATTATGTTGCGTATTACGAATTAAAACTCTTTGTTAAAGCAGTTGATAAGTTTGTTGAACAAAAACAATCACTCAATGCCTTTGTGGATTTGCTTGACATTTTGTCACCCCGTTTCGTGGTGTCAAAATTTATTGAATAAAAACTCTAAACTATACCTGAGAAAAACAACAACAACAATATTACCTCATTGTCTTAGAAATTTTCGCATATAACGGAGTATGATGGTCGGATGTACGCAAGCATACCCATGTGTTAGAAACACACAGAGGTTGTTTCTCGATGAACCATAATTAAAATTACATCAAACTGTATCGATCAACTGTTACTTCACAATATAAGAACCGTAGCCAATTTAATGAGTCATTTTGCTTTATTACATCATTTTACAAAGTTAAAGAATAATATGTGTTTGGCTCCATAAGAAATGAAAGCTATACCTGAGAAAAACAAAAAAAAATCAAAACTAGATTAAAAATGTTGATGCATATCTTAAGCTAGAATATATCAAGAATGATGTCGTATTCTAGTGTGTGTATTAAATAGACCTTTAAAAAAAAGGGAAGCATCAATGTTGTTAACTACATGCTTGTATTTATGCTAAGATTCAGACAATAACAAAGAGATAATCTAAACAAAATGTAAATTTCTGGGAAAAACTGTATGGGAAAAAGACAAAACCAAAAACCAAACAATTGGAACTCTGAAACATAAGTACAAAAGATGTGAATATCTTCGCTCATTGTTTAAATCTTTTATAATTACTCTTGAAAATAACACAAATACAGTTCACTTAATTTTTTTAGGAAAAAAATCTGATAACATAAATAATAACCACAAGGATATCATGTGGGGGCTGAGAATGTTTAAAACTAATTATTTCAGAAGCTTAATTACCAAAATATATAGTTGTATAGTTATATCACGAAAAATATAATTTTGTGCAAAGAAATAACCAGCCTACAGCCCACGTATAAATCAATACTATCAAAACCGGTTGATAACTATTACTTTATCAGTCCACAGGTTATATATGGGTAAAGATCATTTAACCTTAAAAGGTCTCATATTGTAACACATCTATTGTTATCATGTTATGTACATTAATTTTGATATAATTGAACATGTATATCTTGATTTCATTAAAAGAGTTAGAAGATAACACATAAAAAGAGTTAGAACATCTTTTTCGGGTTGCACACAGATCTTTTGGGTAATATACGTGCTATTTTTAATCTCAAACCTCTTTATGTATCCAGATTTTTTTTTTTGAGCAAAAATGCCAAATTCTCGGCCCTGGGCCCTTACAGCTTCAGGTTTTCGGAGCTACGCGGAGATTATAAATTCGAAATTTTGCGGCCTCTTAAGTTAGCAGTATTGTCAGAACTCACGCAAAAAATCTATTGCAGACCGGACATGTAACTCAACATCTAATTGGATGAAGTTCAAGCTTAGATAACAATATTACTTCTACGTTGCGTGTGTCCCGATTCGAACACACATTTCTTGAAACAATATCTTAACTCGAGTAACAACTAAAGTACGTACGTATTTTTAGTTTGAACATCTCGTCACACGTATATTTCCATTTTCGGATATCCAAGGTTACGTCTCTCTTTCTACGTTTTTCCACTGCATTAGTTTTCAAATACATCAACAACATTATCACATTGTCTTATAGTCTCCCGCTTATAGCGGTATATAAAAGGATCAGATGTATACACCTATACTTATATGTTAAAAACTATAAACTAGTAATCTCTTTTATTTCACCTCTTTTACGGTCATTATTTGTAAACTAATGCTCTATTCGAAATGTGTCGCAAGTATTACACTATAAAAGTAATCGTTTTATAAAATGAAAACGTGCACGTGTCAGTTTTCAAAATGAACTTGTTAACATCAAATTAGAATAAGAAGGCAGTAAAGATTTTATAATTACTTGATTTAATCGATTGAGTATTGTAACAATATAAGTAAAGTAACAACAACATTAAAAGAAAGAGTAATTACAAATGTTCCATGTCAAATAAAATCTAAATTAGGAAACGCTCGCATAAACTATTTTTGCATAAATAAAAAGTCCATTAGAGATATTTGCCCATAAACTATTTTTGTACTTTTAATTTTCTTTCCCGTAATTGAGTATTGTGGATTTGATGATAATACATAAATGAAAAGTTCATTGAGGATGTCTGCGACTGGAAAATGATGCACGACGTACATAATGAAGACGTCCAATGTTGAGAAAATATTGTCCTTTTTCTTTTGACATCCCCAGTGTTGAGACCTTATACCCAACGGGAGCCTCCAGAGCATAGTCCAGTTGGTAATCGGATTACAGATTGCCAACGAGAGGTCATGAGTTCGAATCTAGGGACGCACAGTGTGGATGTTCCTCTGCTGCCAGGCCAAAGGCCTGGTTTATAAGGGACACTTTATAAGGGTAAATGTATAAAATCTCATACAATCTAGACTCCTGATTTACGTCATCCACTCAGATCCTTGAGGCTGAAGCAGTGGGACCCTTTGGGTTGAGGTTGAACCTTATACCCAATGGGAATCTTTGGTGTTACTGTGTTTTGGTATTATCCCAACTTTACAACGAGTAAAACAGAAGATAATGAGTTCGCAAATTGAAATCATCTAAAGAAACAAAGAGAAAAGCCAACTCATTAATATATACACACACATACATATATATACACACATACATACATATCCTTACAAAAATAAAACAAAAACAACCAAATTGAAAAAGAGAAGTTGGGAGCACGGGCTGTCGAATACAGCTCCCAACACGGGCGTCTCAATTTTAAGATTTCACCGAGGCGATGTCTAATAATTTCCCCAATTCCTGATCAAAGTAATGTATTATTATTTTAAAAATATTGTTATTATTTTGTATGATCTAAACCATTTGCCTGTGTTAACCAAAGAATTTAGGATATGTGCCACCAATTTTTCTTTCTGTATAACTATCATGCCAAGTCATATGTTTATTGGTGAAAAACCAATTTTATTCATGCGCAGACATGGATATAGTGACAGAAACACGGTAGTTTTGATTTTCAAACATTAGTAGAAAAAAGACTATGTAGTCATCATTAAACATATCAATCATCATAACATTTGCAGACGCGATAGTATTAATTCCTAACTAGATCTATCCGTGAAACTCTTGATGTATGTACCTTTTCAATATTCATGTTACAATTTTAATGATGCCCAGCGATTAATAGAAAGATAAATAGCAAAAGAAAACATTAAATATTGACCCTTAACACCACGTGTTGAAGGCTATCGTTGTTTGTTCCGTGTGTTTGCGATTCTGGAGGCTTTCCCTGGCGGCTTTGAGGAGGTATGATTAATACTCCCTCCCTCTTGAAAAAAAGTTACCTTTTCTATTTTGGTTTTAGTTTATTCCAAACTAAAAATAAAAAATATTAGTCATAAAAATTTATATATTGACCCTCTAATTAACACTTATCTATTTTACCTTAAATAAACAACTAAAAATAAAATAAAAAATGATTTCTCCATTATGCTCATATCAAACTAGAGTATTACTTTCTTCCAGTGAAAGGGTAAAGCCGACCCCAACGCAAGATATAAACGCGGAGAGGAAAATCTTTCGGCAAGTCCCTTCCATATCTATAGCACACTTTCAGAAATGAAAAAAAAAA
>AP025096.1:302833-338989 GCA_036186865.1 Eustoma russellianum | reverse complement strand
AAAAAGAAGTAAAAGAGAGAAAAGGAACAACTCGCTGACAAATGTGATCCAACGAATTCGTAGTTCATCATCCGTCACAATTCACAGTTGACAAACTTGTGCACATAGAATGGATCAGGTAACATAAGGATCTAGTAGCGCCTATTGAAGGGGATAGGATCACCTCACCGCAAGGGGGTGCGGTGACGCGTGACCGCACGACACGTGGCAGCAAGGGGGAGTGGTGAGGCTAGATAACCCTTATCTAGCCTCACCACTCCCCATTGCTGCCACGTGTCGCGTGGTCACAAAGAGGATGGGGAAAATTAGAGTGAGAAGATCACAACGCCTATTGAAGGGACCAGGTAAAGCTTTGTCAGTACTGCTTAAAACTGTCAAAGTCATTAGTGTTTTTCATGTGTATCAGTATTAAAGATACCATGCTTCACGCTCAACTTCCTCATTCTACTGAAAGCACTTCCAAATAATAAAATCTTACTTATGCTTCCTCTTTCTAGTGAATACAACTAATAGCATTCCCACTGATATATTTGACTACCCAAGCTTTCGAGTAGCGTTATCTGACATGAGTTTACACACTCTTACAAGTTCTACCAGATCGATATATCATTAGGCAATAATGACACTGAAGAAATAACCGTTACACCTCACTCTGGCCTAGCTACTTTCACCAATAATATACAGACCAATATAGAAATGATAACAACGCAAATAATCCTATGCAGAATAAGTAAAACAACAGCAAAATCAACAAAGTTGCAAGGTTGAAGAGCCATACGGAAACATATCCACCCGGTAGTGGGAGCAAGTTATTACTCTCCAGGCAGTGGCATACATTCCAGAAAAGTCAGGCTCATCAGACATTTATAACCAGTCTTACATATCAACTTGAATAAGTCCATCAACCAACCTTCTGCAAACAATATTCACGTAGTTCAACCAAAAAAATTGGCCATTAGACACAAAACTCCCGTAGTCGATGGTCATTACCGAAGACCCTAAACAAGGGGCCTTTTTCATTTGTCATTACCTATCAGCTGGAAGCAAATGGTGGTGGGACATAGAACGAAGACCAGTATGGCTACTACATCCATTAACCATCAGACATTGAGACAACCATGCCCCAAGATGATCCACCCTTCGCTAAGGTACAATAAAACCCCATGCCTACAGCACAATAATCTTCAGAAAGCTACTAGAACCAACAACATTATCAGTCAAACTGATCCTGACCGATAGAACGGTGTAATCAAAAGCAAAAAACCGTGCTTTAACAATAACATCAAGGCATAGGCTTGTATAGAACAGTAAACTAAAAGCTCGTAATTCCCAAAGATTTTTTTATAGCTGTCATTCACGTACAAAATTATTAGCCAAAGACATCAATCCATTACAATTAAACACATTGAGGTAAAACTGTGCCACCAAACTGAACAACTCCTTTTAAAACATTGAAAAGAGATGAAATGGATAATAGTCCCAGAACAATCAAAGCCCACGGATGAAGTGGGGCATGACACCCCTCATCATATACTTCTAATATTTAATTCCCAATGAGAGGAAAAAAGAAGTTCAAGTTCGTCCAGCAGGGGGAGCACCGCCAACACGTGGAGCTTGACCTGGCTTTGGCAAATCATCCTGCAAATTGGTAAACGTTTAATCAGTACAAAGAAGCCTAAAGAAGTCAATCAAATTAATCTACTACAAGAATCCCATCTACTCTGAATACATGGAGGAAAAAGGGCGAGGGGGGAGGGGGAACACTTGAGTGAGTCCATTTAAATCGAAAAGAATTGCATATCTGGTAGATGACACAACAGAACACTCCAAAAAGGTTGGGGAAAACGCAAAAATAACTCGAATGACAATGTAACAAGCATCAACGCATATAAACAAGTCGCAACATCAAGTACAAACTCCTATTAACACCCCAAATAACTAGAGTAGAAGGAAAAGGACTGGAGTGGGATCGCCCTAGCCCGAGAAGGCCAAGTGCAAAAAATGCAACTGCAAAAAAAAAAAAAAAAAAGGCCAAATGCAATTTGAAAATCAAATCAAGCAAATGATATGTAAGCTCAAAGGAAAATGGGGTCACAGATATATTAGTTAAAGGAAGAGCACAAAAGAATTGAACAAAAATACTTTCCAGTTCCTACCAATTCTTAAGACGAAAACCATTTAATTCACTAGGTAGTTAAAAACACAAGGCCTTCACTCAAAGAATAATGTTGTCATCAGAATACATAGCACATTGTTTTTGTACAAGAATCTTCAATTAAATTAAGCAGCACGAATCTTCAAGGGTATAGGATAAAACAGGGACAAACCCTTGGCCGTCTGAAACGTTGTGGGGGCTCACGGTTTCTCCTATCTTCACGGGACCTGACCCTGACAACCTTGGAGTGAATAGCACATGAGACGCAGTACTGCATCTTCACATACAGCTTGGGAAGTACGTAGGCTACATTACATAATAGAAACAGTAAATAGAATAGCCAATGGTCACTCAAATTGTAAGAAGTCCAATATTACACAAGGTGGTTAAGCGCTTACATTCAAAAGCACAAGCTTCTTGGACATCCCTAACTGCAGCTTGCTCAACAATGTTCCTCACAAGAAACCTCTTGATGGCTTTGTCCTAGAATATACGAGCACATAAGCTACAGTTACCCTTAACAGAAATATCCCACCAAATTAGAGCAACTCCAACATTACCCACTCAACATCAAGGCTTCCAAAAAAGTCACTTACCAATACATAAAATGGTTTACAGTCGGCACTGGCAGACACTAAAATAACTACACAACTTGATCTCGAAATGAAGACCGCAAGGTCATAAACCCTTCCTAACCAACTATGAAGAATAAGTTCCCAAGAAAAACTTCCACAGAGCTAGACCTCTATAACACCGAAATTAGCAATAGTTCCTCATTTACAAAATTAAATAGTAGCAGATAGAACGGACATCCACATCATACTCGAGATATCCGTTGAGACCAATCTACTAATAAGTTCTAAAATAAACTACAAAATGTAAATTCGACAAATTTCTCAAGTATCATAAATTACAGTCTCATGCCACAGATGATATCTTTATCAGTAATAAAATAAGAAATTTAAGGTAGAAATATACAATATCTCTTATTAGAAAAATCTCACATCTAAGAAAACTTATTCACACGGATAATATTAAACGAACAAATTAAGCTCAAACCTTAGGGCAGCATTTTCCACAGTTAGAGCAGCGGATGAACTTGGTATGGCCACGCCCATGCTTGTTACGACCTCCATTTCTCCTCTTGAAAGTCTGAGTACATATCGAATGTCAAAGATATCAGGAAAAATTGATTCCATATAATCGAATTATCTAGTAGATTGCTAATGAATCATGATGTTCATGTTTGAGAGTGAGCTAGAATGAGAATTTACCATGACGATGGCGGAATGCGGGAAGAGACGGACCTCTGTTGGCGCGACAGGACTGCTCGATTCCTTCTACTAGGGTTTATCGTAACGTAAGTGGACTGTGTTAAGATTTATTGCCCCAGCATGAAGCCCTACTTCACTAACGGGATTGCATATGGCCCAAAGCCCAACGCAGCTTTTGGGCTTTATGCAGTTGGATAAATCCGCTCGGTGTTCTTTCTTTCTGTATTTTTTATTTTTATTTTTATAAGATACTTCTGAAGAAAATGTATATCATATTCTCTATTAAAAAGAGAGCGATACACCTCTTTAGTTTTTAACTATAATTTTTGTTGGTTTATATATGCGGTAATGTATATGCCTATTCTTTATAATTGTTGTTAAAGAACATTTGTTTCACCAATTTGCCTCGACTGGCTTTATAGTTTTCAGAGGTAAATATTCCTATAAAAATTAGATAAAAGACACTCATTTTTCAACAAATAGATATCATCTTAAAATTATTATAAAAGTGGTGACACCCAATCATCTCCCAGCTTTACCTTGTACCTCTCGTGAGTAAACATGTATGTAATACAAGAGGAAGCATGAATTGTGTATGACATGATTATACTTTCTTTTTGAAATTTCAACATTTTAAGAAACATCATTTAATGCGACACTTTTTTCAAACACCACCATTTTAATCAACATAATTTAATGTGTTATATAGTTATCAACATTATAACCAAATCCCACTTGTATCATTTTGTGTTAATTAGCATTTAATACGTTGTCTTCTTTTATTATTATTAGGGGCAATTTTGAAAGCGTAATAATTCTTAAATAGTGAAACAGAAAGTGATCATCTTTTCAAAACATTCCCAGAAGGAAAAAATGTCTCCCTTTTTAATCAAAGAGAAAGGGAGTAGCTTATTCCAGTTACCAGTGTCTTCGAAATTTTAGGTCTGAATTGAAGGTGCAGGGGGAGAGAGAAAACAGTCGAAATAAAACAAAACATACTAGTATATCAGTACATACTACAGAGCATTTGATTTCTAGATTCACATGCACAAGTGGTTGTCTTCCCTCACCTATCCACATTGACAATCACCACCCCTTGTACCAAAAAGTAAAATCCATCATCCGAGATGCCCCATCGTTCCAGCCCTAAGGAGCATGTGTGAAGGATATAATGAAGAGCCCAACGGACTTCTAGCTTGGGTGAGACAAGGTGTCCCCCACAAACTAGGCCGAAAGCCTAGCAGCAGAAGAACACCCACACCGTGCGCGTTCGTGGAATCGAACTTTTAACCTCTTGGAGCAAATCTCAACCTGAGTACCAACTGAACTAGGGTACCAACTGAACTATGACCTATGGGCAACAACCACCAACCCTACTTGGCCAACATCAGTATTACCTGATTTATCCTCCCAACCAAATCGACCAATGCAAACTGAAGGACATGTCCTTCAAGCCATTTTTCTTCATAACCTAATACTTGCTTAATTTGGAAATCTCGCCCTGAAAATATAGGGACAATTTAATACTTCTACCAAAATAGTTTCCTTCTCGTAAACTCGAACTTGGTAATGCATTAATATGTACGTTGTTACTTGCAGTAGTGTATCAGGACCTATATAGGTCACCTGACTTGTTTACATAAAAAGTTATTTATGTTACTTCTTCTGATTTATGTATAATATATGGTCGATGAGTCAGGTCCAATATGGTGACTAAGCAAAACATTTGTTTGGATATGCAATTTCATATTAGTTTGTCACATAAATGTATAAGACGTCCAAGTCATTTCTCATTTATTGTCTCACGGAACATAGATGAGACACAAAACGAACTATGAAATCTGAAGTCATAATCGCGTTAGTCTATCAACACAACAAACAACGTTACCCCATAAGGCAATGGGACAAAAAGAATAGCTATACTTGTGCAGAGAAAGGAATTATAGAGCAAAGTTGGATTTGATTAAGTGGAACGTGGGCCAGATTGCAAGGGCCCGACCTTGTCTGTTTTGGATAAAACATGAAGACATTCTCAAATTCTTGCCCCATTTGCAGACTGCATTCAGTCCGGAATCAAATGAATATCACATGACCAATAGCACTATTGAGGATCTAGAGTTTAATTTCATTAATATACATGATGCACAGTCCACATAAGGGACAACAGCATAGAATCTTCTGTCTCGTTTTGATAAAAACAGGTTCATTTGGAAATTGAGAAAATTGAATCAATTAGATGAATTCAGTTCCTTGTTTGATCAACAATTCAGAAGATCAGATGTGAAAGAAAGCTCAACAACTTCCAGACCCTAAGAAAGGGTTTTTGAAAAGTCGTTTATAACAGAAGTGTTTAGCGACCAAATTATAAATCTCTTTCATATTCAAAAATGACACCAGTATAATAAATCATCTCATTGTTGCTTAACAAGGTAACAATTTATCTATGACACAATTCTGTTGAATTTATATGGCAGCATGACCATAAACATCAAGGTGTACCATCTAAGTACAAATTATTCTGTGGGGTTTATTTGAAGCATTCATCGTTAAGAGACCACCAACCTGCGAGTTTTCGGTGCCTGGCGAATAAACTTCCAGCAACCCCTCTTCTTTCAAGCCCAAATAATTATTCATGGCGATGAGGGTAATTTAGCACATGCTAGGATAGAATGTAGCCGACTTCTTGAAAGCTTCAAGGTCTTTAATAGTTTGTCCTGAAATCAATTGCACATCGGCGTCGTTCAAATCACTGTTGCAACCCCAGACCCTGATGGTGAGCCGCCGGCATTTGGGAGAAGGTTTCTTTAAGTAAGTGTGGTACCACTCAATAACGTCCTTTTTCTGAATGCTACCAAGTTCTTTTGCTTCCCTCTCAGATAAGTCAAACATATACCTAAAATTCAAAATTCGTCATTAGTATATAAAGGAATGATTTCAGAAATGGACTTGATCACTTCTAGAAATAAGCACATTTATCAGTTCTTGTAACACAAGCGCATATGCTCAGGTTTGGTTCTCTGTTTTGACTTTTGAGCAGATGAAAGAAATCCACATTTCAAAGATCTTCGGCAAATCTGGAAAAGGTTTTCCTATAAATTATTGCTTGCTAGTAGGGCTACGGATAAGCCACCATGGTTATTTAACCAATGTGGTAGACATAGCTCGAAGACACCATTATCTGGGTTTCTCATGAATTTGACACACTAGTAAGGTTTGCCTGAAAGGTTTAGGGTGTTTACACTGCCAACTCAGCACTTTATTTGGCACAAAGTCCATCCCAGACAAGCATCATTCATAGAATTATGCTTATAATCTAGAGTAAACTTTCACTAGGACTGTTCCTCCCTGGCTCTTCACATTCTCACACTCGCAGAGGGTAAATGAACAGAAGAAAAATGACACTCCGCGAAAAAGGAAAACCCCAATCCTAGCCACTTCCTCCAACATTGGCAAAGTTGTCAATTCACAGAAGAGTAGCGGATGTTTGATGACCTTCCCTAGCATCAAGATATTGAAGTATAAGATACCCAAGACAGGCAGGAGTTTGTCAGAGGCACTTGAACTACATGAATAACCATCAATAAAGAAATTGCCTATTATGAGAAAGGCAATAGGAATAAATAGAGCATACCTTTTATCAACTATTTGGCCCCACAATCTATTCGTTTCATATGTAAGAGATGGATCTTTCTCCATAAGTTTTCCCATTAAACCACTCTTGTAACCTTCAAAAGATTCAACATCAAGTGCAGCCTGCATATTTAAGCAAAATAATGATCGCCACATAACAGAAATAAACCAAATAGCCAAACAAAAAAAGACAAAATGTCAAATACCAGCAGCTTTCTTAAGGACTGCATCAACCAAAGGGAGAAAGAAAGCAAGCATAAAAAAGTTATCTTTGTAGTTTGTGAAACTTATACTTGTGTCTTTCTGTTACTGAGCATCCCGCTTACAAATTATTTTCAACTCAATTACCAATATATCAAAATCTGCTGGTTGGGAGCGGGGAGCGGGGGGGGGGGGGGGGGGGGGAAAAATCTGCTGCTCAGTTTCTGTTGGTACTAAGATATATAAATTGCGCTCCTCTTCAAATGATGTATGCTTCTAGATGAGGTGGTGCCAAAGAAAATTGTTAAGAATAGGATGTCCAACATGTATATCTCAACACCAGCAACATCTCGTCACTGTTAAAGCCATTCGCAAATTGGTGGTTTAATAATTTTTTACCATTTCCAATGCTACAAATCAACGTAATCATCTTGATACGAAAGATAACTACACATGCTACAACCAGGAAAAGCAGAAGATGCTTACCAATATCTCTTCCAAACCATTGATGAAATTGTCAATCCTCCCGAGCAAGTAAACAGGGTTATATTCAGAGGATTGAACACGAAAGCAGAAACCCATAATGCGATATGTCACCCGCGGACTGCAGTCGACAACATAACCAAGCTGCTCCTTTGTTCTATGAGGCAAGAGAGCAAAAGTAACCACATCAGAAGAGTATGCTACGCAGATTTCACTACATAACGCAATCATTTGATAATGTTCATGTCCACGTATCAAGACAGGAACGTGAATCATTAAAAGAGGAGGACAAATGCAATTTCTGCCATTAGTATGTTTGTGTTTGACAATAACAACTTGTACCTGAGCTGATTGAAAAGAGGTTCCTCCACTATTTCATCGAACATATCTACTAATGCTTTTAATCTGATCAGCCCCGCCCCTGTTTCAGGCTCAATTTGAAAATATAGCTGCAAGAAAATAACCAGATCAATTAAACAACATCTTTCTTTAATCCTTCCATGATCACTTAACAATGAATATCCTGGTTCATACCTCGACAACCGAGTTGGTCTCTGATTTGTTTTTTACTCCAACATCTCTAACTAGGTCAGCATTAAAAGGAAGCGACAAAACACTCTCTTTGTGTCTCATCTCAACAGGGATAGGTGGTGCAGAGAGGGCAGATTGGAATATGCCTGATATCTTAACTGCTTCTTCTTCCAGTAAATTGCCATGGCAAAGACCCTCGATAAACAACTGGAAAAAGGCAGACAAGGTGAATACCACATGATAAATGAAAGCAACTTTTCTTCAACCCTGTCTACTGGTCAATCAACCGCTTTTCCATACTCACAAATGTAAAACAAACAGAGGACAATAATCAACTTGTTTCAATAGTTAAAGAAGGTGACCCTCACATAATATTCCCATTACCAAATAGGTGGTGTATCATTTTTTTCCCCACAAACTTTTACATAATAAACTGCAGAATTGCGTTTACACCAGAAAAAAGTGGCGAAGCATATTGTTTCACATTAGCAACAGGTACACTGGACTATATTGTTTCACATTATACGAGGGATACCCCAAAGCTATATTTTAGATCAATTCATATATGGTTTCAAAATAATCAAATGAACAAACAAACAATCAATAGTAGACAAACCACACTCGTATCACACAGGGACTAAATCAAATCCAGTTAAGCAAATGATAAACATCATTTCAACCAGGGAAATAACAGCAAAGGCAAAAAATCATGTTGCTCCAGAAAAAACTTCGGCCAAAGACCTAAATACTTCTACTGATAAACTCCTCCAAAGTAATTGACATTCAACACGAGTCTAATACATAAAGAAAAGACAACATTATTGCTCGAGGCACCTGAGATATCAGATAAGGAATAAAATTCCTCAAGTCAGCTAGGCACAAATTATGAAGCATGCTTAATTTCTCTTCTACATCCCAGAAACATTGACACAAAACTTGAAGCCTCAAGTATGACGAGTGACTCAGCGGCTTCATATTTGTGTTTCTCAAAGTTCTCTCCACATCTTCTTTAATAACCTGCAACCAAGCCACAACCAGAGAAACAAAATTTATATAAAACAAGACAGGGAATTTTGGGGTTATTAAAGGGTTGATTTTGCATTGATTGTCACAGCTATGAAGTCCATCTCACAGGAATAATAGCTAATCAGTCTTTTCCATAGTCTAGTGCAACTTGAATTTACGCGGGAAAAAAATGTTCCAACCATCAATGACAGTTTTCGCGCCAAGGCGCGGAACTTTAACCCTCACATACCACAAGTCATTAACGTGGGTAAGAGTAGCTTAAAATATAAACCACAAAATGAAAAATCTCTTCAAACACACCAGGAAACGATCCTCTTTAGGGGAGAATGATTTGACAGTCGCCAGAATCTTAGACAAAAGAACAGGAAGCTTATCATTGAAACCGTAGACCTTTAGCTCCAGCTTGTCTCCATATAAAGAGACGGAAGTGTCTAATTTGGCTACACTGGCCTGCAATTAATGGTACACTCTTGTCATGCACGTCACAATTTCATAAAAATGATGATCAAGAAACCATGAAGCATAAAAAGGAAAATACAAGAAATATAGCACTAAAGACGCAAAGCAGCTTAAGTTTAATATAATGATACAGATACCGCGAACCTGATAAACAGTATCATTCAGCTCATCTTTTAGAAGGTGTACAAATAACTCAGTCAGCAGAGAATTCCTCAGATTACTATAGCCACCATTTAAGGTAATGCGGAAATACGTGTTTGCACGGGGAACTCTATAGGTATTATCAAGCTTGTACCATATCTTCATCAGGGGCTCATCAAGAATACACCTAGGAGAAGAGATGTCTGCCAAATCACTAATCTTATCTGCACACAAGGAAAAATCACGAGGGATGAACTCATTCTTCACTGGTAGATGTAAGGAAGTTTCAATTTCTGGAGGATCCCGCCATAGATCCATTAGCAAGGAGGGAACATCTTCCTCAGTGAATTCTGATCCAAACCATGGCTCATGTTGAATGCCTGAAATTGTAAGATGTAACACAGAATTAATGAACGGCATACCACCACTCACTCGTAATTCAAACTAAAATCATAAATCTGTCCTACTGGGCCCAGCATGTAAATCCAAGGGGCCTCTCACAAGAGAGAAGACCATACAAGCACAATCACTAACATTGAAGGGCCAAAGATGGAAACGATGTCATAGTCCACCATTTACAACTATAGAAATAAAAGGGTTAAAAGTTTCACTGGTGCTGTCATACGACATCAAAGTTCAAATTGACAAATTACAAAAAAAAAAAAAGTTCAAATTGACTATCCAGGGTGAATCATTTCAATGAGTGAGCTTCCAAAACAATGAAGTTACAAACAAGGTCAAACACACTACCAAAAAATAATAATAATAATTGTGGCTTGCAGGGTTTAAACCAACCAAGGGAGGAAAATTGAGGGCCTCAGACATAACCGGACTCCAGACTCTCTAGAATTTAGACACAAGTCCCTCTAGAAGACCAAAACTCAAAATCACATTTAAAGCAGGAAAAGCAAAATATACCAACTAAGCTACATAGGCAGCAGTATCAAAAGTCTTTTTTTCCCATGTGAAAGCATGAAAAATGACTGATTAGGTCCCACATCTTTCACTTCTTGTTTAAATTAGTCCAAATGCTTCAACCTAACCAAATTCATCTCCATTGTTAGCCAGATTTGACCGACTTAAATTTCTATCTCTACTCCAAGACCCTAGATGCCACACATGATAGAACCTGTAAAGTTTGATAGATGCAGTATCAAAAGGTAAATTTTAAAAGGATCCAACAACTTCATTAAAATTGAGAATATATGTGGGCAGAAATACAAGTAGGAAATAAATCAGCCAATTTAACAAAACTTCAGGAGAAATTCAACAAAAACTGAAACTAAGGGACTAAATGGAAGAGAGTTTTGAAATGATGGGGACAGTTGCTTCCCTTATAAGCATGGTACCAAAAGTAGATTATTCATTCGTTGCACAGGGCGCAAAAGTTAGCCACCTTGCAAGTTCCAAAAGTATACACCAATTTTATGGACAAAGAAACCATAGAAACATTTTTGTACTCACAAAACAAACGCACAATTTTGCGGATTACAGCTGATGGAGCAACTAGTGGTGACACAAATTCAAGTTCCAATACAAACTACAAAGCCATAATAACAATGCATACCTTGTATTTTGTTAAACATCTTTGACAATACATCAATCCTCATGTTTTCTGGCTTACAGAAATCCAAAACATATTTTATCTTCTCCTCATCCCAAATCTCATATGCATAGTCCCCATAGATGGTGTGCTCTGGAGGATATATTAGCAAATTTTCTACATACAGAAGTTTTAAGAGTTAAACAATAAGAAAGCATGCGCACCATGAAGTATACAACAATGAAAAAAGCAAATTTTAAAGGAAAAATAATGTAGACATTGCCTCATAAAGAACACTACCATTGACACCCAGTAATTAATATATATATATATACACACACACACACAACAACAACATTACCTCCATTGCCTTAGAAGCTCCCGCCTAAGGTGGGGTACTTGGGGGTCGGATGTACGTAACCATACACGTGTTAGAAACACAGAAGTTGTTTCCCGATGACCCATAATGAAAATTGCGACAAGATGTGTCGATGAAATGCTACTTCACAATATAAGAAGCACAACCAATTTAGTGAATCGTTTTGCTTTATTTAGGGCAGGAAGCAGACTGGAACAAATTCTACAGGCTTAACTAAGCTGCCAAACTGATGAAAAAGAAGTAATTTGAATAACATGAACCCAGTTGTTTAGTTTGAAAGGGAGAAAATGGTCTATTTTACTACAAATTTCACCAGAATCAAGAGGAAAAGTAGTGCCAGAGCTTTGATTAAGGAAACAAAAGGTAATGAGAATAAGAAACTAACCAATCACTTTCACAGCCTTAAGCCAATGAACAAGTAATCATGAAACCAACACTACCAGCAATTGCAACATGCAGATAAATCAAGGAATACAATAGCTGTAGATCTCAAAACTAGCAGCTAGGAATGGAATAGTAACAGAGCTAGAAAATTACAGACAAACCAAAGCTTCTTAGAGGAACCTTTAATGTCAATACTAAAGAGCATGGAAGATTATAATCTGAGTTGGACTTGTATGTAGCCTGGTAAAAGGACTCACACAATTCTAATAAGATAATACCTGCAAGTTCTGCAGCGTATTCATCCTGAGGCTGTTCCTCAGCAAATCTGAAGTCCATATTCGCAATATCTTGGAGTTCTTGAAAAATCCACTCTTGGGGCGAAATTTGTCTCAGCAATTTAATATATTGGTAGATAAACCCAATTACATCAAACACCTGCAACACTAGTATAACTTTAAGAACACTATACTAAGACACTATTGTAAGATTTTTCATTTTCTTTCTCTTCAAGATTTTGTTTGAAAGGAGAGGAGAGAAACCTCAAACTACCTTTTCCAAGCCAGAATCAGTGAGATGAATGGACATGCTGAATATATAAGCTATTGAGGACCGCTGCACTCCATCATCCCCAACACCAGCTGAAATAGAAGTTGCCAAACCTCTGGCTTTTAAGAAATGAAGCAAACTCCCTCTGCCCTCTGCAATCCAGCCAACCAAGTAACAAAAATGTGACAAAGCTATCAAAAGTGAACCACCAATCTGGCAGAATATACTGCGACTAATTTTCCAATAAAACATAGCAGGTGACCATTTGCCTATGTGGCATGTAAGGCCATACAGATCAACTAAGAAACGGGTATTGAGCATGTTTCAATGGAAATATACCCTCGAGTGTCTTAATCTCATCAAATAATTATTGATTTGATAATGGGTAACGAATGTCTAAGCATATGGCCCTTCATCAATTTGCCCCATTAAAATTGAAAAACTTGCTCAGCTTCAAGCTCCAAAGCTGATCTAAATGTGAGTGTGCCATTTTGCGAGATCTTTTCTCACTTAAAAAACTGATTGAGGCACCTTTGTTAAGGTCCAATTGATAATTGGAGAGAATTTGATCAACAGGCTGTTAAATGGCCCAAAAAAGTGATGAAAGTTATATATTGGTGTTGTCACTAGGTTGCCGTAAGCTGATTGAAGATTGAAACAAGAAGGTTGATACTCTTAAGATTTTTGATCAATAAGAGGACAATGATATTGATATGAAAACAGTATCAATGGATAAAGTACAACTGAATTGTACAATTAATTGGGATATATTGCAGCCAATCCCCACTTCTAAAGCAGACAGAAGAAGAGAGTGAGAGAGCACTCAAATAAACAGCATGACAGAGAATCTGAAAGAACTAAAAGGATAATCACATTACTTGAAACACTTGATTTAGCACAACAAAAAAAAAATTCAAAGTTCAGAGGCTAATCCAAAGTGATACCATACAAAAGCTAAATGCCCTATCAACGAATCCACCAAGCTCCAACTAGAAAGTGAAAAACACTTAACAATGATGGTCCGGGGAACATAAAAGAGGTATAAGTCAATAAACATGTAAACAGCAGAAAAGTTAACACAGTCTTTGTACAGACCACTTTCCCATGAAGTAGGCCATGATCATGCCTCCCAGCTTTGATCATGCATATACACTGTTTCTTCTCCAAGAAAATAAAAACCCTTTGATCATGCATGTAATAAGGCAGAAACAAGCCATTTTCTCTCAAACAAGGTAAACATCAAATATAACCAAATTAGAGGAGGTTGGAAGGGGACAGAACTGCCATAATTGAAGAAAATACAGTCTAAATAAAATACGAAGTTTGTGCATTGAACTGTCCACATGAAAAGTAATGTCCTCAGGTACTCAAAGGAAAGCATGTTCAAGGAAATATCAGAGCTTAAGAATACAAGACAGGTTACCATGACCAAGGAGATGAGCAAGGTAATCTTCGACTTTCTTTAAATAGTCAAGTCGTAGAGAAGGCAATGGCCAGGACAATTCCAGAATATGAACATCTTTAACTGCTCGTAACCAGTAGATTTTTCCAGGTTTCCAGATAGGAAATCCCAACCTCATCACTGGTGTTGCTTGAGCAGCCTTTTTAACATTGCTAAATAACTCTACAACCCAACTCTCAAGAACATCCAGAGTTTCTGTACCACAACCAAAACAACAGAAATGATTAGTCTTTGAGATAAAATTGATTAAGCATAATTTCAGTTTCTCAAAGGTTTACCTCCACCAATGACCACTAGTTTCATCAATCCAGCAAAATAATGATCATTATATAACTTCAAAATCTGTTCTCGCAAATCTATTCCTTTCTCCATAGCATCAACAAGGCTCTTCTTATTTCCTAGATGAAAATAATGAAATTTCATTATAAGGTTTAATGGTTAAGAAGATAATGAAAGGAAGTGAGGTAAATGAAGATACCCCAAAAGAACCGATTCAAGGGATGTCCAGGTGCAGATGTGTGGCACTGCAATTGCTGCAAACGGCAGGAATCACTTTGTAATACTTGATTGAACTCTGCAACCACATTTTTACAAGATATCACACTGCAGTCAACCAATTGCAAAGAGCTACGAGCAAAAGTGAAAAAGGTAAGTAAACAAGAATACCAGAGTCCACAGCTAGTACCTCCCGTTCCATAGCATCAGATTTCACCAATGGAGATATGAAAAACTGAGAAAATCTGGGAAACAAAAGGAGCAACAACATTAACTCTTTTTTTTTTCTTTTTGTAATTGCAACAACATTAACTCACTTCTGCATCTTCCTAACATAATGGTTGATACTTTTGTGATAAGAACATGTAATTTTAGTAGAACAAAAAAGGCAGTATTCCACCTAATCAGAAAGCATACATTCAATTTTTAGATTCAAAATAGTGCACGTCTCAATACACCCAATTATGTGATCTATTCTTCAGAGATATTCCAGGAACAAAAATACTGAAATGCCACATTTCAACAGGATACATTTGGCCGCCTCCAATGGAACACACCCTTGTCTGAAAAACTAAAAGTGCTGGTTTGACCTGAAGGAGTCTAGGTAGCAACTAGAGGTACAACATTCAACGAGGGCTACAAAATATAAGGTCAATCACGTAGCAAGCGTTCAATTATTAGTAGAAGATATGAGCAACCAAAGAAACAATTTCCAATTATGTCCTGAAGAAGCCTTTAACTAAAAAGAGTACCAATTTTTCAAATGAAACAGAAAAGAAATAGAAGGATTGACCAATTATCATTTCTACAAACAAGTGAAGCTAAATAACCATAAAGTTCATCTCTTCATTCAAGAAAGATACAGAAAACATACTTTACGCATAAGGTCCAAATGCATCTGCTATATGCATTTGTTCCATCAACCATCCACGTGTAAATTTTTAACCATAGGAATCACTGAAATCAACCTCACAGAAGCGATTAAAACCTACATCATGCGAAATGACAGAATAGTACCAGAATGAGGTGCACCAAATATATGAAACAGCAAATCTAGCAATTCCTATTACCATCATTTACCTTTTCAACGCGCCATGAAGAAATTCTCTCTTAACCTCAAAGTGATAGCAAGTATGCTCTGTTTCTGTGTATGCATTAGACGAACCGCCATGCATTGATAAATAACTGTCATACTAGCAAATAAAAGAGTCAAAAAGCACGGCCCAAATTGTTATTTAGCTAAATACTTCTGAATCATGTCATGCTAGACTGATGGTTCAAACAAGTTAAAGCTCAATATATTATATCAAAACAGCAAAAATATTTGATGAAACTAAGGGCACCTCGTTTTCATCTGGATATTCAGTACTCCCCATAAAAAGCATGTGCTCTGTCAAAAAAAAATTAAATATATATATAAGGACGGAAAGCAGAACCACTGTTAATCATACAGTCCGAATATTTGCACGCTTAACTTTTTGAAAACTAATTACAAAAAAAAAAAAAAAAAATTGAAACTGCAAGGCTTGATAGATAATTTATATTGGAGCGTTCAGTGCCAAAAACGTTAACGGTAAATAACATAACAGTGACAGTTTTCCACCAGAATAATGTTTCGACAACCTTAAATTGTATAAACAAATAAACTAGTATGAAATGCAAACCTAGAAAATGTGCCAGTCCCTGCGCATCGTAAGGATCCTCGAAACTTCCCATTCCAACACATAGTGCTGCGGCAGCCTAAACAGCAAAGTTTCAGACTTTCAGTATGACCCCCACTAAATCGGTCGAACCAACTCAAACCAAATAATGAAGTTCAAATAGAAAAGCAAAAGGTCTTGCAGCACATGAAGTGGAAGAAAATAATGTGCTACCTTCTTCTGCGAAACGCCTTTCTTTATTTTATCCTTCACCCCTTCAAGTTCATCTCCTTCGCCTTCTCCTTCCACGTCCTCATAGTCATCAGAATCTTCGTCCTCCCCGTCTTCATCCTCATCATCATCCTCGTCCTCACTTCCGTCTGAATTAATTAAGCCATCGGTATGCTCATCGGAGCCGGTGTAAATCTCGGGATCGTGAACAAGAAGCGCACAAAGGCCATTCGGTAGTTGAATGTACCTGTATAGTCTTCTATCGTTAGGCGGCTTTATGACTATATCGTCTGAGGAGAAACTGGAGCCGCCGACGGCCATTGGTCAAGGCAGGGGATTAGTGTGCGCCTTCCGACTCGTCGACGACGAGACTTGACAGCGGCGTTTGCTATAAAACCCAAATTCCCCAATTGCGTTAGACCGTACCGTGTTTAATGACAGCTACTTAACTGTAGTAGTGATACTCCTGTTACTAGAGTATTAGATGTGGTTATTATTCTAAACTAGATACCTATATTTTATGTTACTATGATTTAATAAATAAATAAATAAATAATGTTTATTTTATTTTATCAAATATGTTTAGACATAACATCGTAAGTCGCGAACCTTTACTAAGAATGTTATAATGCAAGAGTAAATTATTTTACAATTTGAATTAGAAAAATATTTATCATTGATTATTAAACATTTTTAGCGTTTGTCGTGTGTGCAGAGCCATTTGACTTTAACATTCATAACATAAACAGAAAGATTTGCAAATTTACCAAGCATAAACAGGAAAACTCGATGTGCGTAAAAGAATCCAACAAAAAACCATTCCACTATTATGCGCTGCAAATGTAAGTGCTTGTGACAAAGTCACACCATCTATTTTAAATACGATTTATCCCCGGGAAACACTAACAACCTAACCTGTAGGATCGATGAGAATTTGACTCCACTCCAAAAGAAATATTGCTAATGGACACATTCAAAAAAGATTCAAATGAATGAGTGAGATGAGAAGGAAAGACAAATAATCAAATCACAAAGAACGAGCTAATATAATTATACAACTAGAGAGTGAATATAACGTTCTCAATCAGCAATTACATCATAAGAGAGAGGGGGGGGGGGTAGCAAATAGCTCAAGAGGAAAGGCTTAAGGAGAAATTAACAGCTACGAGAAAGTTTACTTTTTTATTATAGTCCGAGCATAAACTGAACCACTTCATGGACACCTTTCCAACGTACCAAGCATTGGTAAAAAGAGATGTGATTCTCACATTAAACAAACCAAGTACCATAACTGTCAAGGAAGGACACAAGCACTTCATTCCAAGCCACTTTAATGTGGTTCGGATCCCCTCACTGCTGAAGTTGACGGTGAGAAATCACTGTGTGCCACGTGGCCAGTAAGGGATTGTGAAGTCGAGTGAGGGTGAGAAATCACCGTGTGCTACGTGGCCAGTAAGGGATTTTGAAGTCGAGTGAGTGGGACTGGCCCACGGATGGTGCTCGGCTGGTCATGCATACGGTGAGAAGTGAAGTGATCCCATCCGCTTTAATATGCCTTAGGTTTTACACAAGAAAAAGGTAGAAAATAGAAGGCTGTGATCACAATGGTACAAGAAAAGAAGGATGCGATAACAATAGTACAAAAACGGAATCATAACAACATTTTATCTTCTTTTCCTGAACAAACTTACCAGCTCAAGTCAATGTGCTAGGCTCCTCTATACGAGCACCCGGGGGGGGGGGATGAAATAAAAGAAAATAAAAAGTTTCCTTTCTAAAATGACAATAGTTTTGAGAACTAATTTCATCTCTTCCTCATCCATCTTTTTCTCGATTGCAGCTTCAGCTTCAGTTTCATTAGCAGGGGGCAATTCATTTCCTTGATGATTTGAGAGCAAGCCATTACCTAGTCTGTCAAAACCATTTTGCATTAGCTACGTATCTAATGCCAGGCTGGCTGCATTGATCAGGCTGGTTATGTTCAGCCCAGCAGCTGTCAGCATGTCGTCTTCGCGGCTAGGTTGGCAGTTCAGGTTCAAATGTCCTTTGCTTGATTCTGGGACATCTGTAATATATCCATTTTGGGTTCTTTCACCATTTGAATGATTCATCTGCAACAAGATGTCTTCAGCAGAAGTTTCTTCTTCTGCTGCACCTTTAGGAGTTGGTTGATCATTTTGGGTGCCAAGTTCAGCTTCTCCTTCTGATTGCTTTCTTTTCTTGCGAAGCATTAGTGTTTTGAACCGCCGTCTTACAGTATTGCAGACACTGCATTTACAAGATGGAGGGTGCTTGCCCTTCCCACTAGGAGGCTGAATGCAGACAATGCAAGTACAGCCAGCGCGATGGCGGGGATGTTTTGTGGTGGTTCCACCTGATGGCTCAGCCAACACAGCTATGTTGTCTCCTAAAACTGCAACAGTAGCTAATGCATCTAATCCAGAAGGCAGACACTTTTCACCCATCTTGTTCTCTGCTGCTCTTCGCCTTTTAATATCTGAATAAGTGGACAGGATACAAGTAGCTATTTGACTTATCTGTATGTAAAATACGTAATTATCCCTCCCCCTACCACCAGCGCCCCCCACCAAGCCGGGCCCGATAGGAAAAAACCCCACCCTAACCGTTCTGCCAAGGAGGTATACATAGCTCGCCCCAAAACCTATAGCAAAGTTGTCCAGCTAAAAACCAGACACTGCCACCATAAATAACAAACTTCTTCAAAAAAAACTTGGGTTCCATCTCTCACTGGCCCTTGAGCTCCCTCAGATGCAAAACATTTGGTTGTGTAAGTATGCAAGTGGATGGAAACATGCAGAAACAATTATAGGCATGCAGTATGTATGTCGAAGAAAAGGGGGGGGGGGGGGGGGGGGGGGAAAGAAAGGACAAAAGGAGATATTTCTTATGTCTTTAATTTTTATTTTTTATTTACTTTCTTTTATGAACGGCATTAAGAAGAAAAAAATCTAAAGTTATACCATCGACGACAACAATACTCACGCATTTTCTTTCATTTTCTTTCTATGTAAAGTCGGTTTGGATCAATCATTTTTTTACGTTTTATTTGTTTATTTTATTTATTTTATTTTGTGTGTTTTGTTTTTTGTTTTGTTTTTTTTTGTTTTGTTTTTGAGTCGTACAATAAATCTCACACTCCGTGTGTGTCTCCTGCTACCTAATACATAATATGCATCTTTAGAATACGCATCTTTCAAAACTATCATATCATCTCAACCATGATTCAAACCTAAGAACCTAAAATTCTCAGTTAAACCTCATACCCTCTACATGAAATTGGCTATGTGAATAAAATGTCTTCAGTGTGCTCTATCACTGACCATATGCTCTCCAATTGTCATACAAGTCATATGCTTCTTTATTGTCTTTTTTTTTTGTAAATGCTTCTTTATTGTCTCTCTCTCTCTCTATGTCTTTTTTGGTTTCTTTTCTCACGTTTAACATACACCTCATTCATTGTCTCACACCGTCTAATAGGTACACTTGTAGGACCAGATGCCTTTGCACGTCCATACCATCTTAACATTGACTCTCCTATCTCCTCATCTATATAAGTCACCCCAACTTTTTACTTGTATGTTCATTTCTTATTTTATCATTCCTTGTATGTCCACACACCCATCTTGATATTCTATTTCCTCCACCTCGCATTCTTTGGTCATGCTCATAATTGACTGTCCAACATTCAGAACCGTATAACAGTGCCAGTCTTACTTCCGTCCTGTAAACTTCCTTTAAAGCTTAAATATGCTTTCATATCACAAAGAAGACATAATGCACTTTTCCACATTAACGACTCCGTCTGTACCCTGCGATTCACATCTTTGTCAATTTTTCAATCTTCCTATAGTATAGATCCTAAATAGTTAAAACTTTCACTCAGATAAATTTTTTGGTAATCTAGTTTCACAAAAGGTTCTAAGGTCATTCTTTTGCTCCTAAAATTAAATTTCATATACTCTGTATTCTTTTGATTCAATTTGATCTTCCGATATCATTATGAAAACAAACTCTGTGTGTTTCCAACATATAGGTAAGGTTGCGCATATCCAATCCTTCTTATCCCGTCATAAGCGGAAACCTCTAAGGCAATAGAGAAATGTTGTCGTTATCATCTTTCGCCATCATTCCATTTTACCGTTGACTCCTTCATCAGTCTCATCCACCAGCACATTGTCATAGGTAAATAACATACTCCACAAATCTCTATTTTGAATGTATTGAGTGAGTTTATCTATAAATAAAGTAAATAAGTATGGATATTGCAGATCATCGGTGTAAACCTACTGTAATAGGAAACTCTGGACATAGTCTTCTAGAAATCGTTTCACTTGTCATCGCGTTCTCATACATGTCTTTAATAATTTCTATAAATGCTTCTCTAATACATTTCATTTTCAAACACTCTGCGCACGATCTCTCATGAAGCTTTATAATATACTTTTTCCAAATCACAATCCTACTTCTCTCAATCTCTCTCTATTAATCTGCTCAAGAGATGAATAGCCTCCATCGTTCACCTTTCCAGTATAAATCTAAATTGATTTTCATATACACTAGTCTCTATCGAAGACTTTTCTCAATCATCCGCTTCCAAAATTCTATAGTGTGGCCCATTAACTTAATTCTCCTATAATTTGCACAATCTTGTATATCTATTTTATTTTTATACAGAGGTACTAAAGTGTTTCATTCTCCACTGGTCAAACATTTTTCCGATCTTCACATCATCATCATCATCATCATCCGGACCCAGTATATCCCAACGACAGCAAAAGCTATTGTTAGGGTCTGGGGAGGGTAAGTGGTAGGCAGACAATACCTCTGTAAGCTTTCCCGATCTTCACAATCTTGTTAAAAAAATCTGTAAGCCGCATAATACCTTCTTTCTCTATGCATTTTCAAGCCTCAATTGGAATACCATTGGGTCTAATCGGCTTACCATTTTTCATCCTTTACAACTATACATTAAGTTTTTATCATGTTCAGAGTTACGTAACTCAACCAATGCGAGTTCATCTCCCATTGATTTATTAAAAAGTTTCTAAAAATATCTTCTTCATCTATCTTTCGTTGTCTTTTCATATACTAAAATCTTGCTATCTTTGTCTTTAATGCATTTAACTTAGTCAAATCTCTTGTCTTCCTTTCTCTCGCTTCAGAAATTTTATACACATCTCTTTCACCTTCTTTTGTGTCCAACTGCTTATAAAAATATCAAACGCCTTTGATTTGGATTCACTTATGGCCTATTTAGCTTCTTTCGGCAAGCCTATATTGTTTCTGACTCTCTTGGTTCTTGCAAAATTGAATCTTGCAAAGTTAAAGTGTGTCATAACTAGTTCTCTTGGTTTTTTTACTTTTCCTTGCACTTCTTTCCACCACCAATATTCTTTATTTGCAAAATTGAACCTTTATAGCCTCGTCTAAACCCACTTGAAGAGCACATATGCTAATAAAATTGATTGTTTCTTTTCCATTATAAGTTATCTCTTTTTCTAATAATATATATTACTTCGTCTTTTAATGGGACATCTATAATAACATCAACTTCATTTTTTGTCTTATTCTTTCATGTGTACCAGAGTTTAAATCCTGAATTGTCCAACAACCTAACTTTCCCACCAATCCACTTTGTCTTCTGCAAGCATAAAATATTTATTTTTTTTTATCATCGTGGAATACATATATCCAAAACATTGAATAAAAATAAAGACCAAGTTTTAGACAAGGTGCTGCATCCACTAAGGATTTTTCACAATGACATAGTGTAGGTTACTTTTGTCACATAGAAACTACCACTTTAGCTTCTTGGACACAGATCAATTATACTTCTAAAAGAAACCTAATGTACAAGAAGAAATACTATTTTATCTTTCGACTGCATAATGACCACCATTTTGTCTCTTATCAGAAAACCCATACAAAATGTATTAGCTAGGTGAATATAGTTAGAGTTGGGGGTGAAGTTGGAAAAGGGACAGGTTCTTTCTCATTTCCTAAAATGACACAACTTCAGACAATTTTTTCCTTAACTGAACTATTATGGTGGAACAATGGAATTAAAGCTGCAGTAAATTTCGAACTTGGAAACTTCAAATTCAAAAGTAGAGTATTCGTTTAGTCAGAAGGTAAAAATTGCAAGAAAGTCAGGACGCTCCACTTTTTTGTACTTCTTACACTATTTTTCTTTTCTCTGTTGGGGGGTCCTTTTTTAAAGTTTGCACGACCTTCCAAAAAGTGTTTCAAGCTTGAAAAAAAGGAATCAAAAGATACCAAAGTAAAAATTGGGAAGGGGGCAGAAAGGGTGGACGTCCTAAACTGTAAGTACATTCGGGAGCGCATGATCGTACAATTTTCCATAAGAATAGGCATGATTTCTTACCCTTGCTTGCTTTATCGAAATGATCCAAGTCCCACCGAAGGGTCTCATCAGGAGATGCGCACGAACATCTGCAATCATTAGAAGTAGAAGTAACTTTCCTCAAGTAGTAGTAGCCAAGCATATCTTAAAGATTATCAAAGCAAGAGTTGTAGTAATAAAGCTGTTCCAGAAACATGAAAAGCACAGTTAACAAGATAATTCAAAGCCTTGCATTCATAATGCTTAACTGGGCCAAGCTGGGTTAGAAGTAATTGATGTAGAGGATGTCTGGAATGCTTTAGAAAATGGTTATAGTCAGGCATAGAGTATGTATGAGCAAAGCTTCTGTGCTTATAAGCACATTTATAGTTTATTGGAAATTAAAAGCTCTGCAATTTGGACTACGAAAAATGCAAATAAGTAGCTACTATTTGGTACATAAAGTGCCTACAAGCTGGCAGATGTACAATAGGAACATAAAGAAACATCTAGGGGTTTTGATTGTCGTTTTGGATTTAATAGATATATTATATACATTACATGTGTGTGTGTGTGTATGTATATACTTTATGCATGTGTGTATCTGTGTATGTGTATTTAGCATGCTGAGAAGCATATATATGTATGTGTGCGTGTGTGTGGTGCGCGTTTGTGTGTGTATATATATATATATACAACAACTATTGTAGGATCGGCTATATAGATCAATCATTTCTCTTGCGTTTTTTTTATTATTTTATTGACTCTCTCTCTCTCTCTATGTGTGTACATATTTATACATGTACTCTCTATGTTTCTAAGGATGATAATATGCATGTAGATTTCAAAGTGAATTTGTTTAAATGTCGTGAACCGTGAACCTGTGACGTATCTGTAACCTGCTTACTTCTTCGGTATTTATAATCTGAAAAAAAGGGCAGGGGGTGGGGGTGGGGTAGAGGGGAGGACACCAACTTTTACTTTGTCTAGCTTATAAGCACTTATAAGTTGTTTCCTGTATCTGGCAAGCTTAGTCAAGCAACCTCTAGCTCTTTGGCTGTAAGAAACGAGAAGAAACCAGAGTAAACTTTTCATGACTAACCTGCTTGCATCCCATAAATTGTCTGAACAAGTCCACCGTGGAGGGAGAAGAACATCGACGTGCAACTTTCGCCATTTCCTGCAAATGTCACATTGCGCCCATTGCGCCTGATACCTGAAGCAGAAGTTCTATATGTTCAACAACGGCCTTAGTTAAAGAGGCAAGGAAGCAGACAGCATCAGCTCAAAACAATCAAAAATCAGAATTTTTGATTGTTTTCTTACCCCCAACACCCCACCCCGCCCCACCAAAAAAGAAAACAAGCACACACAAAAAAGGTCTCTTTTTTATGGTCAGAATTTAAGAGGGTGGATCTCCTGTCAACTTTAGCGACCAATCAAGGAATGGAGTGGTGAGTTATCCATCTTTATCCTGCCAGATCTGCGATTATAATGAGATATTTGGAAAATCTATACAATCAAATCGTAAGGCTGCAGGTGGATTTCTTTACTTAAGCACCAAAGCCACATGCAAAGACTAGGAGACTGAAGCAACCGAGACCCAAAATTATGAAAATAAAACCTTATCTATACTATGTTAAGGAAAATTGGATGTCCGATAAATTTCTTGAACACTAAAGAAATGCAAAACCTTACCCAGAAGGATGGGCAGTAAATACAGTCTTCTTTCGGAAAATTGGCGGTTCCTAAGAAAATAACATAAATTATTTTAAACCAAAAGTCTACATAATTCTGACATAATTGAACCAAGTTTAAACCACGCACACCAAGAAGGAGATTGTTCAAATATTGTAAACCAAATCAAGTTGCACATACATCATACTCTTCAAATTCCTGGTCTTCAATCATGACTACTGCTGGGTTGGCAGTAGGAGGTGGTTGAAATAATTCTTGTGCTTCTTCCCACGTAAGTCTCAGTTCCATTGCATCATCACTATGCATGTGAAGTCGCTTATTTCTTGACCCAATATTTCGTGTTTTTTCTCTTTTCTGGTGTCAACGTAGGCAAAAAGGAACCTTCAATTGTTCCGTATCCATTCTATTAACACAATCCAGAGCGCAGGTCACTAGACTGAGTGCGGAAGTATCTTCTGAGGTGAGACTATGATGGTGGCAAAAAGCGCTTACTTGGATAACATTATCCTTAATGCCTAAGATTGGGGCTTCCCCAGACGAAACACCATTATGAATAGCATGATCCTATGGTTCCTGTGTACAACAATGTTAAACAAAGCGAGGCAAGAGGAAGGATAAATATGCTTGGAAATACAAAAATATGTTCAAAGGTATACCTGAGAGTCACCATTGTTTGTTGCCTTTCTGAAACCAATGACTAGCTGTCCACCAGGATCTATACGGCTAAACGTCACTACAACAATAATAAAATGTCAGAGCAATTTGAATTTATAAGACTTGTCATGGACACAGTCAACACTAAACATAAGCCCCCCACCCACCCACCCCACCCTCCGCCCCCTGCGCCCCCAAAAAAAACAACATAACTTGTCTAAATGCCCGACCACACTACTGCTACCCAAGAAGACGAAATATAGACATCATAAAACTTTACAATTTAATTAAAATGCGGGACCATAAAACAAATTTACTATTATAAAGTAAATCTAAGAGTGGAGAGACATTCTCCAAGAACATAATACTTAAACTCAGCATTTGAAGAATTAGCAGATGAAATTCTGAAAAGCACAAGTCCAGTAAGATACCAGTATCTCCAGCCTGTAGTTGCAGATTCTGTATGCATGGAGTTACACCTTCCAACACATATATCCGGCTATTGAAATGTCCACTCTTTCCCCTTTACGTCCTGTATCCTTACTGGCAAACCATCTGATTGACTAATTGTAGGAAAGTATGCCTCAGCACATGCTTTGGGAAGAACTAAACGACCGATTCGCCCAGCATCACTTGCACTCAGGATCTTCTCAAACAATGGTACAATGTTGGATTTTAAGCTTAAAACAAGTGTTAAGTAAACATTAAATATGTCATAAAAATAAAAAATAAAAAAGTACACTAAAGATAAATTCACAATTCAACAAGAAAAAGTGATCAAGTCAAATTCACTAAAGATAAACTCAAAATTCAACAAGAAAAAGTGATCAAGTCAAATTCACTGTGTAAACAACCAACCTAGGAGGAAGAATAATCATTTTTGCAATAGAACTGCTCAGGACTCAAAAAGAAAATACAAAAGCATTAAGAAAATACAAACTACGAAATTATGGATACTCTCTAGATAACTGCTGAAGTTCTTCATCGGTTATCCTCGGCCAATAACGAGGAAGCAACTGACTACGGCCTTTCCCATCAGCAGGAGGCCTAGCAACTCGTGCTTGTGAAGCACTTCCTTTACTTATTTCAGAACCCGAACCACTACCAGCTTTAGAAGTCTTGGGCACAATATAGCGTGTCTTTTGTCCTTGTTGACAAGCAGATGGTATGTTCTGCTCACTGCCTTCAACAACCTCATCCGCAAAAGGTAGTTTTGAACCAGAAGTATTGAGAAAGAAATTTAGAGAAGGCAGAGCTTCATGTACGTCTTTGACACCTTCTTTCTTACTATTTTGGTCTGCTGTTTTGATAAACATAGATGATCCGGAAGACCGCTGAGAGAAATAGAAAAAGCTTGAGTCGGCTTCTCCAAGCATAGTTTCATCTCCATACATGAATCCAGGAGATGTACGTGCCTCGTCTTTCTGAGATGTAAGAAGTTACACAGTTTCTTTTAAATCAGTAGTATTGGGCATTGATAGGAAATTTGTTTTGTCATACTTCATGATAAGAGGAGATAGATCTTCACTTGCAGACTCATTAGGGGCTTCACAGCTGGGAATCTAGAGAAGAAGAATACCAGTAAACACAAAACCAAGATACTAAATCTAAAGAACACAATTTAAAGAAATCATTTTTCTCCTTCAGGTGCTTCGAATTTCTAGATTTAAGGTCATGGCTTTAAGATGATAAGTTAATAGGGTTTCCTAAACAAAGTAGAATTCATAAAGGAAATCAGACACAACCAAAGAAAGTTTGCACTTAGGTATTAGGAGACACAAAAGGAGGACAATATTTATGATACGACTCAAATAAAAAAAACAAAAATAAATAAAAATGGAATAAAAATAAAAATAAAAATAAATGAATAAATAAAGTGCAATAGAAATGATTGACCCATATAGCTGACATAGTCGGAAAAAGGCTTGAGCGTTGTTGTTGGATAGGAACAGCATTGAAAAAGCAGCAGGATGTTAGACCACAGAAACTGTACTAACTCATCTGAACTGTTATAGTTTTAAGTTCTTTCATTTATATTTTGATTTGTTGAGTTCATTCATCCTAAGTTAATGCCACAACTCCCACCTTATAGCTCATGGTATAGCACAATATAACTCACCCTGCATATCAGCTCATTGGATTCTGAAGACTATATTCACAAAGACATTCAATTTGAAATGTAGCAGCCGTGGACTATTGTTCTGCTATTGAAAGCTACTGGAAGCATCCTAGCAGAAAAGAAAGCACAGGAAAAGATATATTTACGAGCATGAGTGATATGCTCAGTTTTGAAAATGCCATGAACTCTGAACCATTATTAGCACAAGCAATTTGAACCTCCTCCAAATGATTCATGATCATCTAGATTGGTGATAAACGGAAGTTAGTAAACCCTAACATACACGCAGAAAATACTGAATAAACGTTTCTAAAGGGAAAAGAGATCATAAATGGTATCCACAAAACCTTAAACAGCCAGCAAAGGGAACTTGAACATCAACGCGAATGAGTTTACACATGCATGGCAGCGTTTTATGTGCATGTATAGCAATAAATGTTCAAGAGAATCACCTGTGCTGCTGAAATTTTGATATTAGAATCCAAGTGCTTCAGACAGCTCGTACACGCTACACCTCCAAAATCCAGGCACTCATGGAAAAATTTTGAAGCACTGCACCCACAATGTATTCGCTGCGACACCAACACCAAATAGTATTTACATGCACAATGGAAGTAAACCACCAAGTACAGCAACCAAGTTTCCAATACGGTATTCTTTAAGAGAGAAGGAAAGAGGAGAAGGGCTTTTGGTGTTTCTATTACCTTTCCACATAGCTTGCATTTTTGCCAACCAGTTTCCTCCAGGTGGAACTTTCACAGAACATGAAGTTCTCATAAGCAGATCTGCAAGCCATGTAAATGGAAAGCAAAGAAACATGACCATAGTTCAATTGACTAATTACAGAAAAATAAAGAAAATCATAAGGGAAAAAGATATGATGGGGTGGGGTGGGGTGGGGAAGAGGTCCAGTTTAGATGTACTTCTTCGTAGGATTCATATTGTTTACTACAATAAAACAGATTAGCAAACTGAGATTTCACAGAACATAGTAAGTCTTTATATAAAAAAAATTTGAGAAAAGGTCTTTACAAATTTTAAATGCCAGTTCATATTAAAGTTCATTCTAAACGAAATGCTTTGAAAGGTTGAATCTTTAATTGCAGCTATATCCAATTATTACCAAGTCATCTGTGCCACAAGAGGTTTGGCATTAACTTTATAGCGAGAGTGAAAATGTAAAACATATTGGATATGAAATAATACATAATTAACCTTGTAAGATATGAGTACTAGACTTTCCAGTTGGAGCTCCCCTTGGAAACAAACAATCAACCAATTAGCAACTCAATTATATCATAACTAGTCCAATAAAAGAAAATTGAGCCTTGTTTCTAAAACCTTTGGAGTCATTGCATTATCCATACGACCAACTTATTTACCTAGTCCTCTATTTTCAGTTTTTGATATTGCAATTTGGATAAAGGAATGCATGGATGACACGCTGATTTATGTGTTTGTACATAAGTCTATCAAACAAGTACTGAGGATTAATCATGCAAATTATCATCTTTCTCAGAGTTGGAAAAGGCCACATTTTTTAGAGGGCGAAAATCTACAAAATAGAAATTTCTTATCAGCTATTTTGGGGATCCATTGTATACATCAGATACTGACCTCAGCAACTAAAAATCAATCAAGATAAACAATTTCTTGTGAGGAATTCCCAAAATAGCAGAAGGATATATCTGGAATTATGAAAAAGAAATTACCCGCGATTGTAGCAAAGCGTTGCATTTTCACCGGATTTCAAGGTCCAACCTTTCTTCCACTCCGACGACGACTTTGCACAGCATCCCTCGTTCATGCAAATCTTTGGCCCCATTTTCCCCCAAAATATCAATCAATTTTCAAAACCCAAAACCTTCATCAATTCAAACCCCAAAGTAAAGATACCAAAAATACAAAATCTACACATCAAGAAAACACTCGACCTAGATCAAAAATCGATTTTCCCCTCAAAATTTTATCAGTCCGCATCTCAACTCAACTAAACAAACAAAAAAAAAACCCCCACCCACTTCACCATGCACACACTAATTAAACCTCCAAAAGTGAAATCTTGAAGTGAATCTGAGAATCTGAAGTCAAACAGGAGGGGCGGGCGGGGTTGGATGTGAGATTATGGTTGGGGCAGAGGAGGTGTTAATGATTTTAGGTAAGAAAGATACTACACAACAAGATTTAGAGGAATGTCAGGTTCTGTAGACAAATCAATATATATTACTACTGTAACTGCACAGAGAGAGAGAGAGAGCGCGTGTACGCATGCAAACAGAACATATTGCACGAAGTGCATGCACGACACTCCAAACCACCGCTACCTCCATCTCTCCCCATACATAATCGTCACTTTGGATTTTGGTGCTAGGGCTCTTCAAGCGAGAGGGTATAGGGGTGTGGTGGTCATAGTGGGACTACATGAACTATGAGGCTAATGGGTTCAGTTATTTTTTTCAGTAATAGATTCATGTATTGGGTTTTATAGCTGACACGGTAGTTTCAAGGACAGAGTCGTACAATTAGAGAGTTTCTTTCAAGGACAGAGTCATACAATTAGAGACAGTTTCTAGCAATGTACATGTCTCATTGACACGTATAGTATTTCATTTATGGGGTGTCTTATTCATGTCAACAAAGCCGATAGCAAAGTCTGCAATGCTTTTCTGTCAATGATGCAACGGTATTTGGAACACATATAGGTTTTTTTCCGATGAACCATAATGAAAATTGCGTCAAGATGTGTTGATCAACTGCTACTTCACAATATAAGAAGCGCAACCAATTTAGTAAGTGATTTTATTTTATTCCATATTTTCCGTTTCCAATTAAGTCAAGGACACAATCTTCCTTGACTTTGGAATATGATGGAATAAAACAAAATGGCTCACTAAATTGGTTGTGCTTCTATATTGTGAAGTAGCAGTTGATCGACATAACTTGACGCGTCATTATGGGTCACCGGGAAACAACTTCTTTGTGTTTTTAACAGATGGATATGGTTACGTACATCCGACCCCCTCATATACCCTCACTGGCGGGAGCCTCTAAGGCAATGAGGTAATGTTGTTTATTTTACTTTATTCCATCATATTTCAAAATCAAAGAAGAGTGTGTATTTGACTCCATTGGAAATAGAAACGAGCCGTTGAATAATGCATATGTTAAATCGCTTATGCTATGTATAATCTTATGGTTTTAAATTTTAAAACAGCTAGCATCATACTTTAAAGGCAATTTTATGGGTTTTAACTACTCTGCAAATTACTGATATGAAACAATTTTGCGGATGTGATATTTCAATTCACATCTCTTTTTTTCAATTGGATTTAGATATATCTTTTTTGTGTTTTCCAGCATGCACTTAAATGCAAACGGACAACGACAAATGTTGAGGTAGAACTTGTCTGTAGTTTAGAGGGAAAATATGTGCTCCCTAAGATGGTGGCATATGCTAAAAAAAATTTATATAATTGGTCCAGATTGAATCGTTTTCCTTTTGAAAATTAGTTGTCGTTTATGCTAGTAACCTAATTTGTATTTGTTAATAATGATAATGGATTCATGATTGTGTGACGTTGCTAAGATTTTTCATGGATTTAAAACCAAATCACAAAGCATTCAATAAAAATCTTACACAAATTTTAAAATCGTGTTAGACTTAAAGAGTATCAAATTACAAAACAAGTGAAATGTCTTATTCAATGAAATATACAGCAGGAGTGATCATACGCATTCATATAGGGCGGTCGTAGTTTGATGTTCTGGGAAACTAATCGGTTCTTGGCCTCAAGACAACAGTGGAATGGTTCAAAAGCCGCAAAGCAATCTGACCTCCCGTTCCGGTGGTGTCAATCTCAGACTGTCCTGGAGGAGGCAACAGCTCAAAACTCTGAACCAATCGCCCAAGTGTTATTCCAATAATCGGCATCGCCATTAACATTCCAGGACAGTTCCTTCTGCCAACGCCAAATGGAATATACCGAAGATCATTTCCGATAACCTCAACATTAGATTCTTCTTCCAGAAACCTCTCGGGTCTAAACTCCTCCGGCTTCTTCCAGTGTGCCGGATCATTTGCAAGCCACCAAGCATTGACTAAGATTTTGCTCTTTGCCGGAATGTCATAGCCACCAAGTTTCGCGTCGTTAGGGTTCATATGAGGCACCAGGAATGGAGTTATCATTCGGAGGCGAAGAGTTTCCTTTATCACTGCTTGAAGGTAGGATAATTTATAGGTGTCTGGTCCGGCTATAGGCACACCAGCTCCCATTACTGAGTCAATTTCATCGCGCAATTTCTTCTGAATTTGAGGATGGTTAACTAGTTCTGCAATGGCCCATTCAATAGACCACAAAGTCGTTTCGATTGCTGTGGAGAAGAGATCAATTTTACTGTAAATGATATATCAATGGTTCAAAGAACGATTTGGCTGCAACTATCAAATGACTCAGGAAATTATGAACTAGGCAAGTCTTATGGTGTTCAATAAATAATTAAGAGAATTAATAATTACAGCATACCAGCGACGTTGATGTTCTCAACGATTAAGAGAACATGATCTTCGTTGATTTCTCCCCTTTGTTGTGCTTCAAGAATGTGATCAATCCCACACTTCTCGCCATGATTGGCTGTAACCTTCCTGCAATCCATGTGAGTTTTCAAAACCATTCAATTTGTTCGTGCTCAATAATTTTATCAACACTATTGCCATGGTGGACAAACAGATAATACACCCATAATTATATTATAATAATTTGTAAAGACAAAAGAAAAAGAATAAAAACGGATTGGTGTTTAAATAAGGAAGAATAGCTTGTCGCATTACATGGATCGATCTAGGTAGCTTGAAAATGAAGCTGAGTATTCTATTGGACATAGATCGATCACATCGATCGATTGATGTCACATAGATCGATGACTTCGATCGATCGGTGTATACTGAGTGCAAAGTTAAAGTACACTGTCCAACATAGATCGATCACTTGGATCGATAGATGTGACTTCGATCGATACATAGATCGATCGAAATAGCTAGGTTGAAAAACTAAAGCACACTGTGAGACAATCGATCGATCGATGTGGCTTGGATGAAAAGTTGGAGTTTACTGTGAGACATCGATCGATCGATGTGTCCAACAGATGTGACTTTTCATCTAAAATTGCAACTTTTGCACCAAGAGACATATTCCAACCACCCAAAGACGGTTTGAACGTCTGTGATAAAGTTAAAATGCCTATAAAAAGGCATGTTTAACACATTTCAAGACAATCTAATCATATGTTCAAGATCAAGCATCATATACTCTTCTTCTTTTTCAAAATCATTCTCAATTGAAAGATCATTGTATTTATATTCTTATTGCTGAGAATAAGAGATTATTTGACTGTTGTATCCTAATAGAAAATTTGTCTATTAACCCTATAGCAACAAGTGGGAGCAAATATTCTTTACGGAAAGTGTTTATACACGACTCAAGCCATCTATCTTCTACTACTTCTACTCCTATATTGTATCCATCTTCTAACAAATTAGCAATAAAATACTCTAGGGGAAATCAAAATAAATCGCAAATACGAAAAAGCAATAAAACTTACTTTCTTTGATCAACGAAATAATTTTTAAAGAGCTGCAGTCTGTTTTCCTTAACCTGCTCGCAAATCTTAAAGTAACCTCTCAGGAATGGCCTCAAGATTGGAATAAATTCCCCATAATTATACTTCAAGCTCTGAGCCAACTTGCTTCTGTCTCCATTCAAATCCTTAAGTCTGTTATACAAAGGATCCTCCTCACTTTCAAACCTTCTATTGAACATAACCCTATACACATTATTATACATCATCAGTTGCAGCCTCCTCCTCAACACTATTCCATTAGTTGAGGCCTCCGGATTCTTCTTCACATCCTTAATCACCTCTTCCATCTCTTCCTCCCATCCTTCCCTGTATTCAGTGTGGAGCCACCACAGAAAGATATGTAAAGTCAACATCTTATGCTGATGGAATATAAATTTATGGAGAAAACTATATATAGAGATGGAAGATCTGTGTGTATCATAAATACAACAACAAAAAAATTACCCCATTGACTTAGAGGCTACCGCCTATGAGGGGTTAGATGTGCGAAACCGTACCCATGTGTTAGAAAGACATAGAGGTTGTTTCTTGATGACCCATAATGAAAATTGCGCCAAGCTGTTTCGATCAACTACTACTTAAGAAGCGCAACCAATTTAGTGAATCATTTTGATTTATTCTATCATATTCCAAAGTGTATAGCGGAGTCAGATGTACGCAACCATACCCATGAGTTAGAAACACATAGAGGTTGTTTTACGATGACCCATAATGAAAATTGCGTCAAGCTATGTCGATCAACTGCTCCTTAAGAAGCGAAACCAATTTAGTGAATCATTTTGATTTATTCTATCATATTCCAAAGTGTATAGAGTAGTCAGATGTACGCAACCATACCCATGAGTTAGAAACACATAGAGGTTGTTTTACGATGACCCATAATGAAAATTGCGTCAAGCTATGTCGATCAACTGCTCCTTAAGAAGCGAAACCAATTTAGTGAATCATTTTGATTTATTTTATCATATTTCAAAGAGTATAAAAGAGTCAAATGTACGCAACCATATCCATGAGTTAGAAACACATAGAGGTTGTTTTACGATGACCCATAATGAAAATTGCGTCAAGCTATGTCGATCAACTGCTCCTTAAGAAGCGAAACCAATTTAGTGAATCATTTTGATTTATTTTATCATATTTCAAAGTGTATAAAGGAGTCAAATGTACGCAACCATATCCATGAGTTAGAAACACATAGAGGTTGTTTTCCGATGACCCATAATGAAAATTGCGTCAAGCTGTGTCGATCAACTGCTACTTCACAATATAAGATGCGCAGCCAATTTAGTGAATCATTTTGATTTATTCTATCATATTCCAAAGTCAATGAAGATTTGAATCCATTGGAAATGGAAAAGTGTGTGCGTCATAAATAAAGACATAATTTTTGATATGCAAGATATATATTATACGTGTGTTAGTTAATCCTTAATGAGTCAAGAAAGAGACGACATATAGGATAGAGAGACTTGCCTGTATAGCTGAACCATTTTGGTGCTGAAAAAGGGCAGCGTCATGATCCTCCTCATCTTCCGCCAATGCTCACCGTAATCTGCAAACACCATGTCTTGGCCTTTGCTTATGAAGATATCCCAAACAACAGTTCTTGTCCTTGACCCAAACTCAATCCCCCGTGTTTGCAACACATCTTTAGCTAAATCAAGAGACGAGACAACCACGAGATTGCGCTGGCCCATCTTGAGCAAGAAAATCTGGCCGAATTTCTTGGCGAATTCTGTGAGCTTGAGGTGGTTCAAGTCATCTCCTACTTGGAGCCAGTTGCCGAATACGGGAACTGGGACAGGCCCTGGGGGAAGCTTGAACCGCTTTCCCCGGAGCTTGAAAATCACGGCGGCGACAACGGCGGCGACCAAGAGTCCAGGAAGAATCTTTTCTAGAAAGAGAAGATCCATCATGCTTGCAGGTGGTGGATTGTGAAGGCGATGAGTTGTGAAGGATTTATAGAGTGAAGTCAATGCTAATAGGAAAGATGCGGGATGATTCTCGCTTCCATTTAGTAGCCATTGTTAATAGGAGAGATGTGGGATGTTTCTTGCTTCCTTTTAGCAGCCATTGCTTATTTTAGTTAGTTTTTGTTGATGTAAGTTGATTTTAAAAGCAACATATATTAATTTGAGTAAATATTTTTAATATATAAAGAGATAAATGAATAGTGAATTGGTTAGTCTCTGACACAATCCATCAATACTATATAAACTTAGAAGTGTTTATCATATATTTTGAATTTGGTCTATGTTGGTTGAGCCCGAAACTAACCCACGAAGCATGGCTCTAAACTTTCTGACACAGAAAAAAAAAATTAACTACATATAATATCAAACATGAATACAGCGAGACAACATGATGGAACATCATCTGTCCAAACATTTTGAAATTTATAGGTTCGTGGGTTAAACATTTTTTCTTTATATAATTATGAAGAAGAACTAGTTGACTATTTCAGTTTAACATAGACTGCCGAAGCCTTTAATTAGAAATACAGTATAAGGAATCAAGTTTTGCGATGTGGTCATCAGTTTTTGTTTTAATTTTTATTTTTTTATGATGTGACGGCTGTGTCTTAATTTTTTAAGGGAAAAAAAAGAAGACCGTTATAACATTGGTTTTTGTGATTTTTGATAAAGGAGATGGGATGCTTGACAAGGGATTTGAACCTCAGATAAGAGAGGTGAATCGTAACTTGGTGAATCATAACTTCTTGCATCATCCTATCTGATAGCCATACAACTATACAAGCACCCATTTTCCCTTCTAAAGTTGGTCAAAATCTTCTAGGTTAATAATTTTGTAACAAATGTTTTAATTTTCATTCTTTTGTAGTGATTTTAGTTTACTTCTTATTATCTAAACCTTCATATGTAACAGCTGTAAATATTTCACATCTACCTCTTGCTATTTCTTTGTTCATTCTAGGCAATGCTCGTCAGTCCTGAAAAACGACAGACCTTGTTGTTTAGTGGTACCATGCCAGTGGAGATTGAAGCCCTTGCACAGGTTAGGTTAGTTCTAGTATTACATTTGGCTAACATCCCCCACCTTCTTCTCACCCCCACTTTCCTCAACTTCTTTGTGACCACGCGACA
>AP025096.1:197073-297813 GCA_036186865.1 Eustoma russellianum | reverse complement strand
TGGGGGGGGGGGGACCTACTGCTTTCTTCTTCTTCTTTTTCAAACCAGCGAATGAGGCTTCAAGTCCTTCAGAAACTGTATGGCAAAGGAAAACAATAAAGGAAGAAGTTAAGAATACCAATCCTGATCAATCAAGTGTCTCCCGCAACTACCATCACAAAACATGATTGACAAACCTGAAAGGCTCTCCACCTTGTCAGACAAGTTATCCACCGAATCATCTGTAGTCTCTTGAATTGTAACCTTCTTCTTTTTCTTTTTCTTGGTAGCGTCAAAAGGGACAAGCTAAAAATGATACAGGTTCGTCAGATTTTTAAAATAACAGGGAAAGTTCAAGTAGCATCTTGGGCACTTTGAAGGTCACAAATCCAACTTCCACCGTCGCAGATGTTGCATACAGCTAAAAGAATTTGTTTTGCAGGTAATTACCAAGAAAGACCTAAAAATCACACATCACGTAGTTGAAGAGACTGAGTGACGTACATCTGTAACTTCCTCCTGCCCCTCTTCCGCCTTCATTCCACTCTGATTTTCCTCTTCCGCCATGAGAATCTGCCAAAAAAAAACCCAATAATCCCTTTATTTTAAAGCAAGTTCAAGAAGCTAAAAAAAAAAAAAAAAAACCTTGCCCAGGCACCCTAATATAAAGCCTTAAATTACGGTGATCCAATATGAAATTGTTTGGTCCATTATAAACCTAAAAAGAACAAAAAATTTATGGAAAAATAACTATCTCTACATGCTCCGCTAAGCTTTATATGGTTTGAGAATTTCTCCGACAGCTACACTCTGTAACGACGAGATCTTGTCATCTGTGTGATTCTGCAATGAAAGATTGGTGTTTATTGAAAACCTAGGAGGCAGGACTAATATAGGAAACGGAAATGCACCGTCCTCAGTATTAACGGCCCAATAAATGAAATGGCCCACTACCGTGAGCCTTCCCGGCCCAAAATGCTGTAAGATATATTTCTTGTATGTCTTGGTCAGCCCATTGTTTGATTAATTTTCAAACATGTTTTTCAATAAAAATTCAGTTCGGTTTTAATATACACACACACAAATTTTCTTAGCTATATATGCATAAATTTAACATAAATTTTATTATGGTCATTGATCAACTAGTGACCCAATAAAGTGATGACAAATAAATTTTATCTACATGCAAGCAAGGGGGTGATTGGTCAAAACAAGGGACCCATAAATTTCCCACACATTTCATTGGTCAATGACCAACTAATCATACTTGGTCATTGACCATGGTAAAATTTGTGTAAATTTAATACCTATTTTCTATGATTTTCTTCAAGCTAGTACTTTTTTTTGTAAAAGTCAAGTACCTTATACTAAAGACTGCATTGTATTAATTAAAATGTCTACACTATTGAAACAAAATCAAACATATGAAGACCAGACATAGACACATGCTTACGAATTACCAACATTATCATCGTTATTTTTGTTATAACCGCTATTATGAGGGAAATAGTATCATCGTTTAAATCGTATCAGCTGTGTCATCAACTAATATACTAAATTGTTTGGAGATCAAGTTTGTCCTTGTAGTTAATTATCAAACAAAATTGAAGGTCTTTGTTCTGCATAGCTCTTTAAACTGTGGTATCGTCAAAATCATAAGAATATCATATGACAAGTGATCCTATAATTGGATAAACATTGCCTTATGCTCCATCTCTTGACAGTCTTCTCTCCTTCCGCTTTCTTCTTGGCTCTTTCTCACCGGGAACCTGCGACCTTTCTCCTCATAGTTAACACACACACACACACACACACACACACACACACACACACTCTTAGAAGCTATCATTGACCATGGCATGAGATGTATATACCCCCCCCCCCCCCCCCATCACACCATACTGAAGGAAAACATCCAACAACCATGATGACCATTGTATGACCTATCGCAACAAAGTAGCTTCATTTGCATTATATATTATCTCGCCACTCTAGGCGTCTTCAAATGGCTGGACGATATTCACAAACTAAGGTCTTGGACAACCAACCTCATTTAAAAAGTTAATCTAGTTCCTTTCTGGTATTCTTGTTCTGAAAGGATCCATAAAAAGAAAAAGAAAATCCCAAATGTAACCAAAAAGAAGAAGATAAGAGTTACAACATTTCACATCTAGTGACACTCTCTTTGACCTTATCCCATGGCATATTTCTGCGTCCAGCTGCGAGCAGTGGACTCGTATTTGGCCCTGTCAGTCTTGTACATGTGAGCGATTTCAGGCACAAGAGGATCATCAGGGTTTGGGTCGGTCAACAAGGAACAGATGGACAATAATACCTGCGCCATTATGTTCAAAGGCCAAATCCAACATATGACAAACCTCAGTAAAAACACAATGGGGAAACCAAACATGAAAGGCAGATATCCTGAGTTAGACTTCATCACAGGTAAATGTTATATTACAAAGATAAGCACTAAATCCGATAAAATCAAATCTAGTGAGCTTTAACTGTATTCCGAAACTATTCTTTACTCGAGCCCCCAGCAAAACAAACTATCTTCTTGATCTTATAAAATCATCAGTTGCCTGAAGTGAATCTGTCAAAAATATATAATATATAAGAGATCAAATCAGACCTTTGATATGGTCAGCGCAGGACTCCACTGTTCTTTAAGTATGTCCAGACATATACTTCCATTGCTGTTAATGTTTGGGTGGAAGACCTTAGTCCTAAAGGCCACCTGCAATTAAGAATCACTAGTTAACATGCTCATAGCTATGTTGATAAAGACACCAAAAGTTCCATTGCTATTTCAAATAGATAAAATTATAGTTCATGACAAGCCAAACAGGTGGCGACCACACAGAGAGATTTAAATACGGGATCTCCTCCTTTGATGCTATCATGAATTATTATTAAACCTAAAAGCTTAAGATATTTAAAAACTTCAACACAGCCTGAACTTAAGTCAGAGACAGGATTTCATTGACCTATTGGCAGTTAGGACAAAGATTTTCTGAAAACATAATGGAGGTTATTAATGAAAATAAACCACTATTTCCGCATCGAGAAGTTCGTTCATGAACACTGTGGCCAGAAAATAAGGATGGCTAGAATGAACCAGTTTTGCCGAAGCTACTAAATATGCAGCAGAAGCTGAATATAGAAAGGACCTTTATTAACGTGCTAGAGTCCCACGAACTGATTTCATGGTTGCAGCTCATGCAATGAAAGATGAAAAGACAATCAATCAAGTAGCTCATACCTTTGGGGGCTTAAAAGGGTAATCTGGAGGGAAGTGAATTGAAACTAGAAATACACCTCCTGCATAAGGGCTATCAGCAGGCCCCATTATAGTTGCTTGCCAATGAAACATGTCTTCAGCAACCGGACCTGCAATTGTGGAACATATTTCAAAGATCAGCTTACGCAGTATGGTTCTGTGGGTTATGAACCCAACGAGACTAGCAGAGGAAATAGTAAAGAGGAAAAAGATGAGCATGCAGTCCCCTCAGATCATGGTCCAAAACATCTAATTAAATCCCTATTGGTATATCTCTTGATCATCAGGTGTAGAATTCATATAATTGATCACTATAAAATAAGGTTCTAGACAATGCCAACAATATAGTAAAATTGAAAAGGCCTTCTCCAGGTATTGATATAACAGCATCAAATGCTGGATAGTTGAAACATGGCCGAATGACAGTCCTATCTCCTTCCCATCAATTTTATTTCTATCCCTGAGGTTATCGAGTTTGCAATTGACCAACATGCTTTGCCATCTCATTCGTTTCCATAGGCTTTGCTATCTCGTTCATATCCCATATGCTTAAATTAAAATTTTTCCTCACTTATGCCGGTCACAAATATCACGAAAGTGCCCATGGTTAAGAGATGAAATACGATTCCACATTCTGTCTGCCTGCTTCATGCTTAACAACACCTAGAGATGCATTTGATTACGCCAACTCTCCCTCATTGACTTAACTCATTTCATCAATGCAACCAAACTCGTGACAAGCACGTGAAAGGACCAATATGGATTATAAACACAGGGATTCAGATGACAAAAAGAAGGGGGGGTCAATGGACATCACTTAACATAAGGATGATCCACCCATGAAGAAGGGAGAGAATAAAGACAGACACAGTTAAGAGGAACTCTAAAAGGCCAAGGAGGCAAGGAGCTGTACAATGGCTGCTTTTTGGTGACTATAGGTAAAAAGATATCGTATGTAACCATTAAGAGCTGCAGGAGCATATAATTCCAGACGCATAGAACTTCAAAACTTTATATACAGTGCTCATTCTATGCCTCACCTACCTAACACTCACCGCCACCACCTTGAGAAACGGGAAATGATAAGACAAGAGAAATAGTCAAGCCACTCAGTCCACAACCATACTCCAACAAGTTATGGTCCAAAACATCCAACTCAAGTCCCTCCAGCCTCAGTCTGATTCATCCTGCACTCAAGCTCTCACATTCAAATCAAAGTTCAGTTGTGACTCTGATATTGGTATTTAACCACCCCTGTAATCAACCTCCCGCCCCCAAACAAAGAAAAAAGGGGAAAGTAATAAGGCAAAAGAAATAATCAAGCCATTCAGTCAACGCCTATAGCCCAACTAGTAAGGTTTGAGTAGCATTCTTGTATTCAGTCAACATCCGTATGGAGACCAGTGGTCCAAAACATCTAACTCATTTCCCTCCATCCTCGTTCTGACTCACCTGGCCATTCGAAAAGACTCCCTTTTGTTTTGAAGTTGAGCTGTACAACCTCAGTAACAGAGAACAGGAAGCCGCCCCCTACCAAGTTTCCCAAAAAAATGAAAAGGGATGGGGAAAAACTGCTCTATTAGTATATAGTAAATCCTTTGACTTGTGAAGCATATATTGTTATTTCCAAAATTATAGCAAACGAATTGCTGAAATCAATAATATCACATTCTATTCGAGCCCTTGCATCCATCGTCCATTATACAACGAACGCTAATTGTGTCCTTCATAATGGAAGAAAACAAGCTTAACCATTTTCTTGTGCCAAAAAAGGAAAGGTCAAACCATGTATGCCGCTTAAAAGCATCAATCAAAGAACAATTACACTAAAGACAATCAAAGAACTATTACACTAAAGACAAGTTCAATTAATAAACATTAACCTTCTGTACACCAAATTTCAATGTGAATAGCAATAGTTTCTAAGAAAAAATGAAGAAGAATAGATGAACACACAGCCCACATATATTTGTCCCACAACCCAAAAAGGCGTCAAAAATATTTCGTCGTCGCAAATCTTAAGCTCAAACTATAAGCCCATAAAAAGACATCATAAACACCAAACCGGCACTGCAAGAAGTAGGAGGGTCCTTTTGCAAATCCTTCAGCTCCTTCAGAATACGTTTTGACGCCATCCCTTAATCCTTCTACAAGAACAAAAAAAGACATTCAAGTCAGATCTGCAACCTTCACGATACTGAACATCATACCCATAAAAGAAGAACAAGAAAAAAAAAAGAGAAAACAAAAATAGCAACAGATCTAAAAGTTCCTTAAAAGCAAAACAGGAATATGATAGAAAATTGATACCTGTAAGATGACAAGCGATGAAGGAGATAATGAGGTTAAAAGCGTTGGATAAGGAGGCAATGAGGAAGAGGACTCACAAATACAATGCGGAGGTCAAGAACGGAGGAGAAGACAGTGATGGAGCAAAGTCTACCCCAAAGCCAATAGAATATTAGTGTACAAATAATTTTTCTTTCTCCTTTTGGACTTTTCTTTTTTTTTTTCTTAATCTTTTTGAATTGAACATAAACCTAATGGATTCATTTTTTTAAAAAAAAAGGTTGAACCCCAACTAGTAATAAGGGTCCATGTCACCTACGGCAAGGTATGTAGAGATGTAAATCAAGTTTTCAAGACCCACTAGTAGAAGTTTGTCACAGCATAGAGACAGCACAAGGAGCCCATTGGCACCGAAGGAACAAACGACGGGCTGGCCTGTTAACCTATCAGGTCATTCCACGGTCCAATAGTGCTTCCGCACTACGCAGCTAGGCTTGAGGGGTTCAAACATTTTTGCCTTCGCTAAGGTTTGAAACGTTCCTTTCGAAATCCCCTACCTGAAACCATATGCCCTGGGGACATAGATTCATTTTTTTAACTTATATAGAGTTATATACATATATATATGTATATATATATATATATGTATGTATGTATGTATGTATGTGTGTGTATATATATATGTGTGTGAGAGAGAGAGAGATTTAGAGACATAAACCTAAGGATTCATTTTTTATCAAAAAATAAATAAATGGTAATAATAACAACAACAACAACAACAACAATAACAACAATAATAACCTTATGTCTCAATCTTTTCAAAGAGGAAACTAGTGATTTTCGCTCAACGAATAAGGTGTATAAGAAATTTGTTAACACGTCAAGAGAATTGATTTTCACTCAACGAATAAGGTGTATGTAATGCTACAGTAATTACCTACTCCTCTACTTACTTTTTGATTTGAGTAATGTTTCTCAAGTCTCGAAAATATGTTCTCCACTTACGAGGGGGTTACCGTATATCTCCGAAGGGTTTGAAACCTTTAGGTGTTGCAAATTGTATAAGAACAATTACTATGAAGGAATTGTAGAAGAGAGAAGAGTGTGAAGGATAAGGTAAACCTGAATACAGACAAGTAAGTAGACACAGAAGTGAAGAAGAATCAATGTATTGTTGAATTCTTGCTCGAGAGAAAAAACTGCAACTAGTCTCCTATATATACAAGTGTGGGAAGAAGATCTTCCATTTCACAACGGCTACTTTTGTATCCTAACCGCTATATGTACGGCTCTATATTTTGTATCTACAACATATGTATAGAGTAGTACTTTTCTACATTAGGTTGTTTAAATTATTTTGAACTTGTGATCTAAGTTTTATTGTGCGTGTTCTGACTTATTACGTTTACGCAACTTCTTGAGGCTTATAGACATATTGTATGGATTCTAGATTTAGCATGGTGAACAATTCACGAAACCTTCAGTCTAAAAAACGGGAAAATTATATTTTTTTTTTCTATGTCGTTTGATTTAATACACAATATTTATTTGTTAGTTATAATTTCGACATTTACCTCCTTTTATGATTTTGTGGTTAAAGGTCGAGACACTTTTTAACCAAACTACAAAGATTTTTTTTCTTTTTATTGTGACCGATATGTCCATGATACATTCACAGGGTAGATTAGGTAAATTCCTTCATTAAAAAAGTGAATGGACACTATTATAATTGATCTTCTTCTATGATTACTTTTGGTAACAGATCATCTTTTTCTCTTTCTTCACACAGTTAACAAAGTTTTTATTCGAATTTCACTAAAGGAATTTAACTTGTCTACCGTGTTAATGTATTAAGGGCAAGAACAAAAAAAAACTCCTATACTCTAGTTAAAAATGTACGAAACCTTAACCCCAAAACCATAAAAGGAGTCAAGGTCGAAATTAAAACTAGAAGATATCTGTCGTGCATTAAACCAAACCATATAGGAGCAAAAAGTAATTTTCCCCAAAAAAAAAAAAATCTAGTCAGTGATTTGTTCGCTAATTCATGCAAATATAAATAAGCTATCAGGAACGGGGTAGGTTTCATAGTAAATGGCTCATGGAACACTAACTTAAACCGAAGTTCTACTAGTGCGACATGGGCAGGAAAGTGCCCGGGAGTCTTAGTTATAAGATGAGTTCAAATTTGTGTCCATTTACAATAATAGAATAGATTCATCGGATGGGATAAGTTCAAATTGGTATCCATTTACAAGGAGATGTTGATTAAACACTTGCTCAATATTTATTCATTTCAACATATTTGTTCATTTAGCTATTATTGTTGACGGTATGTAGATTAGATTAGAAACCACTAGGAGTTTCTCTCCAACATAAAAGAAAGTTCCCTTCTTTTACTTTCACAAATACCTATTCCTATTCCTAGAAAACAAATACATGCTGACGAGTGGGCAAGAGCTGCTTCTAAATGATCTAGACTATCGGTAATTGAGCATTACCTCACACATCCCTAATAGAATAGATATACACCATAGGGTACATATAAGAACTTACGAATGTAATAATAGAGGCGGCGGCCACAATAACTACAGGCAAATGCATTGGTGAGAAAGAAGAATAATTCAGGTACCAAACTTTAAAGACATTGAAGATGTCCCCCCAACAAACACTAGCTCCTGGGAAGGGTAAAAAGATGTAACAGGCTTCACCATCTCTGAAGGAATTAAATGTTAGCATCGGTTTCGTGCGACTACTTTAAACTGCAATACTTCCCCCGCTTGGCAAGTTGATGACAGAATTAATATTAGCAGCCAAATGCATTAAATGAGAACCAGTTCCGAAGCTAATCCTTTGAGAACATACACTGAGAAAGCCATGGCTCATGAGCTGTTGTATACAGAGACGCCAGAGAAAGGAAGCATACTTACTACTAAACTGAGAATGCCAATGGATTCAAGATACATCATCCTGCGTCCAGCCCATAATACTTCACCAACCTTCATCTCCAACAATAATCATTTATAAAATTCGAAGTCTGTGTCAGGCTTCTTCACGTTGGATCGATATCCCTTCTCGAAATCCTTGGGAAGTATCACATAACGGTTTTTACGTACCGCATGCATTCCTGCTTCTTGGCAGATAGCTGCAATCTGCACACACCACCAAACTAGTTAAATGCCAAAACAACGGCTTCTTTTTCCAGCCAGATCAATCCTTCATTAAGCATGTTTTTCATGCTGACTTTAGATTTTGCTCCTAGACGCTTCCTGGTTGAACTTAATCACTTTTCCAGCTAAATTTCACATGCACATCCACTCCTAATCTGTCCCAAAAACTAAATGTATCTATTCTAGAAGATAGAAACCATTAAAAGACAAAATTTATGCATGAACGTGTTAACTAAAATTTATTGTTTTTCATACTGACTTTAGATTTTGATCCTAGACGCTTCCTTGTTGAACGTTATCACTTTTCCAGCTAAATTTCACACGCAAATAAACCTCCTAATCTGTCCAAAAAACTAAATGTAAAAATTATTCTAGAAGACAAAAACCATTAATAGCCCAAATTTACCCAAAATCCAAACATGAAAATTTTACAAATAATTATGCAATTTGTCATTTTATTTAAACTAAAAAGAGGTACAATTATGTTCGAAAGTATGGTTTATAAAAACTACTACATTCTAACTAATAGGTTGCTGGGGAAGTAAGACGCGTTCCTACAGTGATGCAATAATGATAAACTTGTTGCATCCAGCTTACATAGCGTTCATTGCCTGTAAGAGTAGCCAAAAGTTCATGCAGAAGTTCTATTTTATGCTAACCAGTTGCACTTAATTCCACCTTCTCAAGCGTAACCACCAGCAATACGAAAAATCCATGCTTGCTCAACAGGTTAGCAATGTGAACGCCTCAAATCTTTTATGGGTCAAAAACGAAATGTATGGCAGCTATTTTATGACAAATCAGATTAATAAAAAGCTACTCTCATCAAAAGCTGATGCAAAATTTCAAATCCGTGCTTCCATTTTGGACCATGAAAAAAAAACACAGATTTCTGGATAACAATTTCACTAAGCAGAGTAATATAGTCAATCAGACATGTTCCTCTGAAAAAAGTACGTATGAAACAAGAAACCAACCTCAGCGGCACTAATCTTATCCGGCCTTGAAACATAGTCCTCTAAGTCAACCTCATCACCCAAGTTCATTTTAGCTGTGCAGACCTGACACAGGACGTCCAATTGAAAATAAATAAATAGACAAACAAGCCATAAAACACGTTAAGTCAAAGGAAAAAAATTAAAGGTCTTGCCGATGTATGATAGACATTAACCAGTACATCTCCGCGTCATTTCAATTTCTCAGACAAGGAAACATACCTATAATAAGAGTGTAGTAAAGTGATACCAAGACGAACCTGAAACACAAGTCTTTTCTGCCGCCTATCTGGTAAAGGAAACTCAATCTTACGATCAAGTCTTCCTGGGCGAAGAAGGGCAGGGTCCAATGTATCAGCACGATTAGTAGCCATTATAACTTTTACATTCACAGTCTGGTCAAATCCATCCATCTGCAAAAGATGGAAAAGAGAGGTAACCCATGGACACTGGCATACAGCATGAGGAGCAGTTATCAGCAATTCTACGTATCAGAAACCAACCTGATTTAGTAGCTCCATAAGAATTCTTTGAACCTCTCTGTCAGCTCCTGTCTGAGCATCAAACCTTGCAGTTGCGATTGCGTCAACCTCATCTATAAAGATGATTGCAGGAGCATTCTCTTTGGCAAGACGAAAAACATCACGAACCATACGAGGGCCCTTCAAAAAACATACAAGTTCTAGATGAATTGGCATGATCGAAAACCAAATAAGCTCGAGCACCAAAACACAAAGAACTAGCAAACATCAACAGACACCTCAACTAGGCCATTAAACCTAAAGTCAGAACTTATGGACCTAAAAATCCAGCTTCAATTCAACTTTTTTTTCTTTTTTCTTTTTTTTGTAAATACTTCAATTCAACTTATCTTGATGCACAGCAGACATCCAATAAATTATGCTCAATAATACAACAAAAACATGAAGACATAAAATTATGGAAGAAAACATAGAGCCAAAGGCTCCCCCAACCCATTTTCATTCGAACTTCAAGGGCAACGAATAATGCGGAAACTCATCACAGCTATTCATGGTAAAAACAAAGGGAAGGATATGGGAGCATTATAATCCGTAGTTGAAAAACAAAAAGATACTGCACCTACATAACTTGATCAGGCGCTTCCCAACATCATACCTCTCCCAAATACTTCTGAACAAATTCTGAGCCAACAACTCTAATGAAGGCAGCTGTTGTGTGATTGGCAACAGCTTTTGCAAGCATTGTTTTCCCAGTTCCAGGAGGACCATAGAGCAGCACACCACGAGGTGGATCTATACCAATCTGCTTATACAGATCATGGTGAGTCAGAGGCAACTCAACAGCTTCACGAATCTCTTGCTTTTGAATGTCACATCCACCTATATCCTGGAAAAAGTTCATCAGGAAAAAATAAGGCATGTCAGTCCTCGAAGCTTTTTGTGAGGGGAAAAAACATGATGATTGAAGGAACACAATATGAAAAATGAAGACCATAGAGCAAGAGACCAGAAAATAGTAATGATTGACGCCGACGTATATCACATCGTAGGGTATAACTACTACAGGTAGCAAAAAGGTATTTCAAAGTTGCACTAGAAGCATAAAGACGAAAGGAGATGGGGAAAATACAAACATAGATCATGTGTTATCTTGACCATCTGCATAAAATCACATCAGCAAATAGACCTTCAAGGGGGGGAAAACACCTCAGAGGTCACCACCAAAGTAACTTCTAACTGACAGAAATAAGACCCACAGGAAAGCATTTCTTTCACGCTACAAAAATTTGGCCCTACCTGACATGCATTCGCACTAATATGATGCACGTTTGTACTAAATAAAAATGGAAAACTAAAGGCAGACTTTTCATATTTTCTTGACTTGAGCATAACAGTAAAATTGTATTGAAATATGGCGAGTAATGACGGACTGCTATATTGTAGAGCACCCAAAAAAGGTCAACTGAATTAAGAGAGAACCACGGTCTAATGCTTTCGCTTCTCACAAGTAATGATAGTAATGGGGAGATACAGGGAGACACAGAAAACACAGCTGAGCTCAGCATATAGAAAAAAAATATTCTACAGGATGTATTAGATCATAAGATGCCCTTCCCCAATTGTCACTTACCCATAAGAAGCACAAAAGAAAGATACAAAAGAAGACAAAACTCAGAAGACAGGTTTGGTGAAACATCTTGCAGAACCCTTAAAGTATTTCACCAATACTTCCGTTTGAAAGCACTTCTGTGTAGCGAGGTTTGGCCCAATTAGTCCTCAAATCCTAAAAGCCACCAAATTTATCAAGTTCTCTGTCTAGTTTCCGTACCAGGAACCAATATCAAATGCTTGACCAAAGGAAAAGAATGATCATGAACGATGCCTATTTCAAATCAATTATCGAACTAAAAATCATTATTAAATAAAAGCTGACAAAGGCAGCAGCCACTTACTACGTCTCGAATTCGAAACGATAAGGAGCACTTTGATGACTAAAATTGATAGGAAGATGAAACTGTAAACCTAAAACTTCTTAATCGACCTGAAAAATAGAACTCAGGTTAGGGCAAGCTCACATTATAAGTGACGTCAGGCTTCTCGGACTGGCTGAGCAGCGAAATACTGGAATCGGCTTCAGGGGGCAATACATCCACCAGGGCATTCGAATGGCGATGGAGTGCGACCGAGGCCGAGGGTTTCAGGAGCTCCCGGTTAATAGTACTCAAAATTCTCACATAATAATTCGATCCGGTGGTAGACCCAACGATGCCGTTATTCTGATCGATCATCTCCATGAACTGACCTATAACAAGTGGAACCGATTGGATCCGCTTGACCTCTTCCTGGGCCCGCAAGTGCTCGCGTCGAAGGTTTTTGAGTTCATCCTTAACGTATTCTTCCTGGATTTCGATGAACTCCAGCTGGCGTTGTAGGGATTTGAGACGAGTGTAGAGGTCTTCCTCGTTGTCGGAGGTAGCAGTCGAGGGGAGGTCGGTGAGGACGGATTTCGGATCCAGGACCATCGGGGTAGCCATAGCCGGAAAATATTACGCTGAGGAGGAGGCTGGGGTTTTCAGGGATTTTTGTATATGCTTTCGTAACAAGCAAGAAAATCGGCCGATATATATATAATACCGATGAAAAAACATTTTTTAATAATTTAAATTGTTTTTTAAATAGATAATTTAAATCGTTAAAGCGAAAGGTGTTCTTTTTTATACAAAAAGTGAGAAATCTACAATATCTTAATAAGAAAAAGACCTTAACGTAGTTTTGGCCTACATGTACTATATACTATTTCGTCAAAACTATATTATATACTATTTTATTCAAACTGTACTACTGTCACAACATGGTTTTGACAAAACCATATTGTGACACTTTGACTGTAGACACAACACAGTTTTGACATAACTGTGGTGCACAACACAGTTGAAAACCATTGTATGCACCTGGTTCTGTCAAAATCATAATGTGATATCACGGTTAGCTATAAATATCCTCCATTTTTCACTTCAATTTTAAATATCCTCCATTTTTCACTTCAATTTTTTTTCATAAAACACGATGAAATTCTACCACAATTTACGAAAAACATAAACACATCTTAATATAGACACAAGCTTTTTCTCCCTTTTGAGGTACTCGTCTAATGTTTTTAAGTTATTTATTTACCATAATTTATGAACATATAGTAATAGTCAATTATTGTTATTTACTTGTTTTGATTGCATGACATTATATTAGGATTTAATTGTTGTTATTTACTTCATTCCATTGCATTAATGTATAAAAGTATTTCATTACTGTTAATTACTTGTTTAGATTATGTAACGATCATAAGGATACACGCATATGCGTGTTAAACGCACTTGATGAGGAATTGTTGTATAATTATAGCACTTGAGATATCTTATTAATATGTGAGACATTATTGTGTTGGTGTAATACAAAAACAACACATACACAGTATATCCTAACGACAGCAAAACACGAGAGGCCAACAATAAAACAGAGAAAAGAAAACCGCTTGTTCATGCTAAGAAAAATGAACAAGTATACTTATATTGGTATCGACAACTATAGTTGCGACACATTAGTATGCTTTCCATCTTTCTACACGTCAAATTTCACTTACTCTTTCTTACGCATATATACTCATCTGCATGTTCTGAAGTTCGTGAGAATGCAAAATTCTACCAATATCTAGGTACTCTTGAGCTCAGAAGATCCCCGAGCGTCGGGTTCAGAGGTATTCATACTTGGGCAGTTCTAGATGAAGGGGGTAAGAAGGGCTCCCACCAACCAAACTCATACTTTGGATATGGTGCTGTCCATTTACCTGGCTTTTCAAATTCTATATTAGTAGGATTTGATGCTAAAGCTTCTTCAAGAGTATCAGCTTCGTAACTGTCTTGTAATACCCGGTCCAGCCTCAATTTCATGAACCTGAAAGCATTTGGGGACTTGTCAAATTGGAAGCAACAAACAACTAGTTTCTAACATCACCATTTAAATCAGAAGCAAGACAGAATCAGTTTCCAACTGCATCCAGCCTAAGCAGCCCCCGGCTGCATACAAATAAACAACTAGTTTCTAACATCACCGTTTAAATCAGAAGCAAGACAGAATCAGTTTACAACTGCAGCTCTAAAATAAACCAATTTCTGATTTATTTGCACAGTGTATATAGAGTAAAACTTGCACATGTCATGATTGGTTTTTACTGTTTTAGCTGAACTAGCCAGATTACCAGCATGCTGTATAGCAGGCCCTGAATCAGGAGTCTTTATTAATATAAAAAAGCAAAGGCCTGAAGAAATAAACACATACACAGAGAAAGAGAGTCTGTAAAGCATAAGCCGATGACAAATTCAACTCTTCCCTTCAAAGGGTATAACAAGCATTTTGGTGCGATTTAGTGTTTTCAGATAATGAATATTGCAAGAAATCATAGGATGGATTTCAATGAAGCTTACGTGATCCAGGGGCCATTAGTTGAGACCAGAGCGACGGCAGGTCTCTTCAGTCTCTTAGTAATGGCAGGAAATTTGTCCAAGAATTTGGGTTCGATGACAAGCCAGAAGTCCTGGTCTTTGTTACGCTCCCCATAGAGACGAAGGCGCTCTGCCAACTGCTCCTGGAAATGCTCCTCTTCGTCCAACATGAACTTTGCATTTGCAACAAGAAAATGGTACCTTTCCCTAGCAACCTCTAGCTGTTCATATAGACACGATATAAATCCCTCTTATTTTCATAACCAAATGGTGCTAGCACCCAAAGGGAAGGGGAAAGAATCATAAAAGATACTAGAAAATAGTGCTGCCAAAGTAAAAAGGGGAAAAGAAATGCAGGAGCCATGACAGGACATGTTATATAACAAAAATGCTCAAAAGCATAAGTTGAGCTTCAACTCTTCTCTTTCCCATGTTAACAAATAACTCGGCTCCTGTCTGGCCTTTCAGAATTTACTCCTCACTGTTCCATGCACCTCTCTGACCTACTAGATTTGCATTTTTTGAGGACATGGTCCAAGATAGGAGCTCATAGAGACGGAAGATTAACGTTAGCGAGGTTTAGACACGATATAGGGATACGTAAGAGTATATATAGAAGCTTAGATACTCTCTCAACGTTAGGTTGACTTTGTGTAAAACGCAGTGCACAACGATCAACAGCAATACTACTGCAATACACTTAGCAGGATTGTTACGCTTCACTCTCTTGGCACGCTCAATACCTCACCCGACTCGTTCGATGATATACACAGACAAAATACAAAGAGAGTTTAGACAAAGTTCTTATTGTCGTTCACTACTAAAAAACTGCATTACATCCAAACATAAATATTAAGCGGCTTTCCTACAAAATAGGAGCCATACCTCCACTAACAACTACTTCCATAAAAATAGGAACTTATCTAAAGGATAACTACTAGCAAATCAACCAAGTAATATCCTATTATTCTCAAGATAATTACTAACTTAACTACACTCTAACTCAAGGTTAACTAAGCTGGCGTTGAACACTTCTTCAATTCTCCCCCTCAACATCAGCTTGCTAAATCTCCATCATACCCAGCTTCTGTCGAAACATCATCAATCCGGTGCCACTGAACCCTTTAGTGAAGACATCTGCGGTTTGGTCCTCTGTGCTAACATGTCTTAGCTCAATCTCTCCTTGTAGAACCTTTTCTCTAATGAAATGATAGTGCACTTCAACATGTTTTGTCCTTGCATGGAATACCGGATTCTCAGCCAACTGTATAGCTGACAAACTATCACATTTTAGCGGAACTGCATATTCAACCGTTTGCTTCAAATCTCTTAATAACTGCACGAGCCAGACACTCTCTTGCGCAGCTGCTGCTGCTGCTCGATATTCGGCCTCAGTAGTAGACAGTGAAACAGTGGGCTGCCTTTTACTACACCAAGACACAGGCCCTTCTCCTAGCATAAACACAAACCCGGTGGTTGACCTTCTTGTATCGTGATCTCCTGCATAATCTGCATCACAATATCCTGTTAATTTGAGTTCCTTATCTTTGCCATACATCAATCCAAAACCACTGGTTCCCTTGAGATATCGTAAGACTCGTCGAACAGCTTCTAAATGAGGCTTCTTGGGTGCTTGCATATGTCTACTTACAAGTCCAACTACATAAGATAAATCTGGCCTTGTAAGTGTTAAGTAAATCAAACTGCCTACTAATCTTATGTACATCACAGCATCATCAAGATCCTTCCCCTCATGAGCACACAGAGCCATATTCTGTTCAATAGGTGATCCAATCGGCTTGCATTCCTGCATTCCAAACCTCTTTAACAGCTCTATTGCATATTTCTTTTGATGAAGAAATATGCCATCCTTAGTTTGCTCAACTTGTAAACCAAGAAAATAGTGAAGTTTTCCTAACTCCTTCATTCGAAATCTTGTCATTAAATTCTCTTTCGTCTGACTGACTTCTTCCTTAGCATCACCAGTGACCACAAGGTCATCAACATACACCAACACAATTGCCAACTTCCCTTCTACTGGTTTAACAAACAAACTTGAATCTGAGGCAGCCATTGAATATCCACTGCACACAAGAAATTCAGCCATCTTGCCATACCAAGCTCGTGGTGCCTGCTTTAAACCATAAAGTGCCTTACGCAATTTACACACATGATCCGGATATACTTGACTTTGAAAACCCAATGGTTGTGTCATGTAAATTTCATGGTCTAGTTCACCGTTTAGAAATGCATTTTTGACGTCCAATTGCCATAAATCCCATCTCTTGCTTGCTGCCAATGCCAGCAGCACACGCACAGTAGTGAGCTTGGCTACTGGACTGAAGGTCTCGTCGTAATCAAGACCATGTTGCTGTGTAAACCCACGAGCAACCAACCGTGCCTTAAGCCTTTCCAGCGATCCATCAGCCTTCTTTTTCAGCTTGTATACCCACTTGCAAGATATTGGCTTGACTCCAGCAGGCTTGGGAACTAACTCCCATGTCTGATTCTCTTCGAGTGCGTGTATTTCTTCTGTCATAGCTTTCATCCACCCTTGATGGTTTACTGCTTGTTCAAAGATCTCTGGTTCCTGCATGTCTTCAACCACAGCTACATTCACATATTTGGGATTAGGCTTTCTAATCCTACCTGATCTTCTTGGATGTTCAACCTCTTGAATCTCAGTAACTGGGTGCACTCCAGTGTGCCATGGGTTAGTATCTGTTCCCACTTGCTCTATCTCCTCTGCTTCTATCTCTGCAGTTTCAATTGGGATGTTCACTTGACACTCCTGTTGGTCAGCCATAGGTTCATGCTGTTGCTCTTCTCTATCAGGTTGCCACCAGGATGAAGCTTCATCAAAAACTACATTCCTTGACACATAACATTTTCCAGTTGTGGGATCACAACACCTCCATCCTTTTCGATGGTCATCATATCCAACGAATATGCATTTCAGTGCTTTCTTATCCATCTTCGTCCGCAAGTGTGCTGGGACAAATACGTAACACACACATCCAAACACTCTAAAGTACTTACAAGAGGGTACCTTATTCTGTAGCTTTTCCAATGGTGAAACAAACTCCAGTTGTTGCTGAGGTAATCTGTTAATGACATAAGCAGTTGTCTTCATTGCCTCTGCCCAAAACCGTCCTGGTACATGCTTACTATGCAGCATACTCCTGCATACTTCGGCCAGATGTCTATTTTTACGCTCAGCCACGCCATTTTGCTGTGGCGTGTTAGCACAAGTTAACTGCCTGCTTATCTGATGTTGCCTCAGAAACTCATGAAATTGGCTCGAAGTAAACTCTCCCCCATTGTCCGTTCGAAGGCAGCGAATGGTTCTTCCAGTTAATGTCTCAGCATCAGTTTTAAATTCTATGAACTTCTCAAGAGCTTGAGATTTCTCTTTCATGAAGTAAGTCCATACATACCTTGAGAAATCATCAATGAATGTCACCATGTACTTCATTCCTCCAACTGATGCTTGCTTAACCGGGCCAAATACGTCAGAATGAATGAGTTCAAGAGCTCCTTTTGCCTTAAATTTTGAACTTCCAAAAGGCAGCTGATGTGCCTTTCCAAACTGACATCCAGCACATACTATTCCTGGCCTTACTTCCAGTTGGGGTAAGCCTCTTAGCATTGATCTCCTCATCATCACATCAAGCTTAGAATAGCTTACATGACCCAATCTTGAGTGCCATAGATCAACTGTCTCATTGCACTTTGCCTTGTCTATATAAGCTACTTCTGTAGACAACACGTAGATAGAGTCCACTTTCTTCCCCTCCATCACCGGTTTCTTAGGGACATCAACAGCCTTATACACGTTTACATCCTGAGGCCCAAATAATACATAATGTCCTGAAGCTGTTAACTGGGCAACTGAAATCAAATTCTTGCTCATACCTGGAACATGATATACATTCTGCAATGACATCACAGATTATTGCCTTGGAGAAATACATGTGCTGCCAACATGTGCTATAGGCAGCTTGGTGTTACTAGCTGTAACTACAACCCGCTTACCCTTATATTCAGACATCTCTTGCAATTTTCCCTTGTCACCTGTCATGTGATTGGAACATCCTGAATCCATGATCCAGTCTACAGCATAGTTCACACGGTGTGGTGCGTTCATGGCCAAAGCTTGCTCTGCCTCTTCATTCTGTTGGTCCGCTTCTTCGTCAACAGCTAAAAGAGCTTCTATATCCCACTCTTCTTCGACTTTGGATGTCACTGCATTACTTTCTACATTTTTCTTTTTAGACCAGCAATCCTTAGCTCTATGACCTATTCTTCCACAATTGTAACACTTGCCTCCAAAGCGTTTACTGTTGCCTCCAGTTTTGGAACCTTCACCTTCACCCGAATACTTAGAGCATCGAAAACTTTGAACACCTGCTTTGTTTGCCTTACTTTCAAGTGACTCCTGTTGCTTGTAATTCATTTTCCTTTTGCTGATAAACATTGCCTGCTCCTCTGTTCTCAGAGACACTGCACTCATCTGTTTTGCTAAAGCTTCCTGTCCTGCTAGCAAATTCTCTAATTCAACAAGTGATGGCTGTACAGGCCATCCTTGTACTGCAGTAATAAATCCTCTGAACTCTGGTTTGAGCCCATGGATTATTATGCGCTTTGTTCTTGTGTCTCCAATGGGTGCTTCGGGATCCAACTCTGAAATCTCTCTACATAGTGATTTTACTTTGTGAAAATATTGAGCAATTGTGAGTTCTCCTTGAGATACTGATAATAATTCACTTTCAAGGAGTTGAAGCCTTGTATCACTCTTTTTAGAAAACAGTTTTGCAAATGTGTCCCAGGCCTCCTTTGGAGTATTTGCATCACGGATGTGTTCCAAGACATCCTCCTCAACCGTCGTTTTTAGTGCAAACATTGCTTTGCCAGCCTTGATCTTCCACTTACGCAGTACTCCATTTGCATCTTCTTCTGGTGGTTTTACTTCACTACCATTCACTACCTCCCACAAGTCTTGTCCTTGCATGTATGACATCATACATGTGGACCAGGAGTTGTAGTTCTGATTATTTAACTTCTTGATGCCACCAATTACTTGTAGATCACCCATAATCGTGTCTAACCAAGATGCAACCTCGCTCTGATACCAAATTGTAAAACGCAGTGCACAACGATCAACAGCGATACTACAGCAATACACTTAGCACGATTGTTACGCTTCACTCTCTTGGCACGCTCAATACCTCACCCGACTCGTTCGATGATATACACAGACAAAATGCAAAGAGAGTTTAGACAAAGTTCTTATTGTCGTTCACTACTAAAAAACTGCATTACATCCAAACATAAATATTAAGCGGCTTTCCTACAAAATAGGAGCCATACCTCCACTAACAACTACTTCCATAAAAATAGGAACTTATCTAAAGGATAACTACTAGCAAATCAACCAAGTACTATCCTATTATTCTCAAGATAATTACTAACTTAACTACACTCTAACTCAAGGTTAACTAAGCTGGCGTTGAACACTTCTTCACTTTGCACTTTTTGTGTTTGTCTTCGTCTTTCATTATTTGTCGTTCATTATATGTCTATATAGTTACATATAGATCTGGGGATTTCGCTGGAACCGAACTCTCTATCCTTTGGGATGGAGGTATTGTTTGTCTGCGTCTCACCCTCCCCATACTCTAGCGATAGTTTTTGCTGTTGTTGGGATACAATGTGTATGTGGTGTTGTTGTTGTTGTTGTTCCATGCACATCAGAATGAATCACATCTGAAGCTGTTGAAATTGGCATTTACGGAAAAACATATATAGCATCCAGAGACTTCAAGATGTACCAGACCAACTAAAGTATGGGATTTCAATAAATTCTTTTCTATTCTACCAGATGTCATAGCCAGTTCGTCCGGTGAATCAGAAAGTCTTCCTGTTAGAATGCTTCAGTAACAGCTTAGGCTTTAGATACATCAGCAGTTTGGTGATGTTAATTGTTTAATGAAAATTTTCTGTTATCTGTCTCATCTAAAAAGCTACATTGGAAGCCAGTCAGCCAGGGCCGGGGGCACCGGAGGCATTTGCCTCCACTACTCTCCCATAATTTTTTAACCTCTATAATATTTTAAGTAAATTATAATTGTGTCTAAATTACAAATTTACATTATAGTAATGTTGACTATGCCTATCTTAATAACATTTTCTATGATCGTCCCTAGTAGCAGCAGACAACATGCAGTACTAGATGTGCCCTAGGCATAGTTCAGCTCATACTCAAGTTGAGATTTGTTTTAAGAGATCAAGAGTTTGATTTCAAGAACACGCACAGGATGGGTGTTCCTCTGCTACTAGACCGAAGGCTTGGTTTGCGGGGCACACTTTGTGTAGATCAATGTCTAAGATCTCACCTAATATAGGAGTCCGTTGTACTCCTGATTTGCATCCTACACACATGCTCATTGGAGTTGGGGACACTTTGTGTGGATTGTCTAAGATCTCACCCAATCTAATAGTCCGTTGTACTCCTGATTTGCATCATACGCACATGCTCATTGGAGTTGGGGACACTCCAATCTAGGAGTTCGTTGTAATCCTTATTTGCATCCTCTACATATGCTCATTGAAGCTAGGGTAGTGGAGACCCAGAAAGATTTCACCATTAGCTCCAAGACAATGATTCCGGTACTTGGTGGACTGTCAAACAACTTCATTATTATATACAGAATTTCGGCTACTTCTGCAAATTTGTTTGAACGACTGAAGTAAACTGCTAAAATGTATCATTAGCTAAAGCACTAAGTGACTACAAAATACAAAAGACAAACGGAGAAAAGAAACAGTCAAAAGAATTTACTAAAAAAGAGTAACCTTTTCGGAGGGTTTGGAGGAATCAACAGCAGCAACAGACATCTTGAATGGAGTACTTCTTCCGTCGCTGCCGGCACCGTTGCTCAACCGGAGGAGCTGATTTGGTGATGAAGGCAAAAGCAGAGGCCGTGTCCCGTGAAGCATAGAAGGGTTTTGAGAGTGCTCAGAAGGAAAATTGACAGCTAAGCTACAGAAGTAGCCCAGATTCAAAGTTGATGAAGCTGACATTATTTTTGCTGATCCACCTTGGTGAAGATAAAGCTGGAGAAGATGACAGTCTAATTAGGAAAAAGTGCAAAAGAAGGATGTAACCTTATCTTCCATTTCTTCGTGACCCATAATTCATAATTTCATAGTACATTTTTATTTGCAACATTTATCTTACTCTTGCAACTTGTTATTTATGTAATTTTAGATAAAAATAAAATTTTCATGTTATTTTATATAAGCATAGACATATTCTAAAGGGATAATTCCTTTTTGCCCCCTTATTGTTTGACATAATCTCTAATAACCACCTTAATATTTAAAAATACACATTTACCTCCTCTGATGTTTGAAAAATACACCATTTAATTAAAAAATATTTTTAAATATATATAATATGAATTACCTATTTTACCCTTACCCTCTTATCTTCTTTCCATCAATTCTTACCCACCAGCCACCCCTCCCCCCGTCCACCTCCACCAGTTGCCGCCCACCTCCTCCAGTCGCCGCCCATCTCTCCGCCCCCACCAGCCACAATTCATATATATAATAGGGATAATTCCTCCTAAACATGTGAATTGTTTACTCTCTCTACGAAACATCTCTGAATTGAAGTCGAATTTCCAATAAAGGTTGATGCCATCTTAAGACCAGTAGGTGGGATGTCACATACTGTGGACTTAGGAGGGAAGGGGGGTTCTTTGCAACAAGTTTTTTCCCTCCTGTATGCAGTTGAAGATTTTCACTGGGCTTCGTTTCCATTTCTCATAAAAGCAATGATATATCCGGACGGACTCCATCCCGCCATTTCCATCGTTTACTTGATTCATGGATAACATATAAGATGATGAAACTTGGGAAAATAGGCCGATCATTTCCCTCCCCATAAAATCTGGGGTTGGGATCCTAGAGCAGCATCCGTGGAATCAAATTTTCCTATTACGGAATATCTTGCCAAGGAATTTCTTACCAAGGAATATGACATCTGTCTTTGGATCCTCAAAAATGATGAGGCATCCAGCACCTTGGTCCAAGGTGCCAGCAAATTTCTTGTCCAAAATCATTTGAGATAGTTTCTTCTCCACATTGTCTATAGGCAGCTCAATTAGCTCAGCAATATGCACAATTTCAACCCGAGAAAACGGCTCAATCAACCGGTAAAGAAGCTGCGCCATTCTTTTTCTTTTTTGAGATGATGATGAATAGTAAAAAGGGGGGATATTTTTGACTTTTTCTTAAAATTTTTTAGTTTTATATTTTAAAATGTCATTTTACCTTTTAGTTCAAATATTAAGGGAGTTAAAGGTGTATTTTTAAACACTAAGGAAGTTATTGGCGATTATGCCAAACACTAGGGGAGCAAAAGGGAATTATCCCTATTCTAAAATATGAGATGGGTTAGCAATGAATTATGAAATTATTAATGATGGTATATAATTGAAATAATACTTGGTTAGTTACTGATAAAGAAGATATATTCTATAGTGCTATGGGAATAAGTAAGGAGTAATTAGTGACACGTTAGAATAATATTAAGTAGAATTTACATACCAATAAAAAAAGATGGTGATTGGTCATTACAAAAAAATAATATATATCTACAAATTTAATTGATTTGAAATAACTATTCATATTTATTCGTCAAGTAAGCATGGAGAACCAAAATTTCTCATAAAAGAAATCTTCCATCCAAATTCCTTGCAAGTGCAACTGCTATTCTTCTGGAGTTGTCAAATAATATTTGTTAATGCAATGACAAATTTTATTATATTGTAACTGTTATAGTGTATGCAAATTACTTTGTCTTAAAAAATCAAATGTATATTATAACTGTTACAGGGTATGCAAATTAAATAAGTGCAACACTAATACAATAATAAAATTACACAAATTTGCCCAGGACGAATTTGGAGGTATTCTAAACTTCTAGAAATGATGATCCATCATCGGAGATGTAGCAAACACAAGAACTTGATCTTTTGATGCAAACGAATACTTCAATTCCGGCGTCTCTCATCTTCCGGCGCCGGCAGATTAAGATCCAATACATCATCTTCTTATTTGGAATAACACTTCTGAAATTTTAGTCCGAGACCGACTTGAATCATGGGCAAATAATTTGTAGTTAACAATTGGGTGGTCCACTTATAGACTATCTTAGGATTTGCTCTGCCGTTTTATATAATTGAATTTCGGTTTAAAAAAAAACTAGTCAATAAAAATACTTCTATTTTTCGTTAATAAAATGGTCATAATACAAAAATAAATGGAGCAAATCCAACGACGGACATGGTGGTGCACCACTTTTAAACCACAAGATATCAAGTGCTCTAGATCACTTTCAATAAACCTCGTCTTTGCATTGGACCATTGGTACGAGGATGTAAATCTAGTACATGGAAAAAGATATTTAAAAATTCTTACATACAGGATGAAAAATATTCACAACCAATAAAAATGTGATAAGCATTTAGACCGTCTGGACTTATTTATGTCTACTCTTACGTGAAAGAGGGCGTACATTTAATCAACTGGTAAGGTTGTTGTTTTGTGACTTTGAGGTCATGAGTTAGAGCCATGAAAACAGCCTCTTACATTAAGTGTAAAATAAAACTACGTGTATCAAATCCCGAAACGATCCGACCCATTCTAAGCCCCTGAGCAAATGTGGAAGTCTAGTACAACGAGAACACATTTTTTTCTACTCTTAGATCGAGGAAACTGGGATATTTCTCTTCTCCAGCGATTTCCAGTTAGTTCACTGAGCATGCATCTATGATAATGACAGCTAACAGCAGGAAAACATTGAGGGGATTTACCCAATGGGATTCTAGGATTCTTCATCTCACAAAATCTTTAACTATTTAGCATTAATTTTCCAAAGATATTTCTGGAGAAAAAGTTTCTCGATGCTGCATCGTACCGTTCAACTGTACCATATCCACTGGGATTAAATACTGGAATGATGCAAATTCACTGCAAAAAGCTTATGAAAATTGACTCATTCCTTCCATTATTATTAGAAAAGTGATGGGTTCAGTGCAAAACATCATCATGCCTTGTGCTGCATGCAAAATCCTTCGCAGACGCTGCACTCCTCTTTGCATCTTTTTGCCTCATTTTCCTCCTACCGCCCCTCAGAAATTTGCAGCTGTTCACAGAGTATTCGGGGCCAGCAATATCAGCAAACTATTGCAAGTATGCTCTTAGATACAAAGTCTTCAACACTCCTTTTTCAGGAAAATGTAACATTGTTCTAAGATATGACGTAAAGTTTTGTGTTTCGCAGGACGTGACATTTGTATAGTCTCAGAGCGTAAGAAACTTGGCATCTAAATAGATACATTAATTCAATACATATGACCTTATTGACTTATAATATATTCAATACTATATAAGCTGTTTCTTTCATCAATTGACGAGTTCACTCAGCACAAACCTTTCATTTTTGTACACACACTAGTGTGGCATGAGACTGATGTCACTTGATATAACCGTCTTGGAGTACTAGTATTCATATAATTAATGCCAAGGAAAAGAAGCAATGAGCGCGTGTTTTGCAGCTAATAACGCGTTTTAATCACTATCAGCTTATTGTGACGTTTATGCAGATACTTACAGAGCCGGCAGTCTCACTGGAAAAAACTCTTTATCCCTTGAGATTAGGGTATTGTTTGACTGCCACTTACCCTCCCGGACCTTAGCGATAGTTTTTGATGTCGTTGGGAAATACTGGTTCCGGTTGATTGATTGATATGTCAAAGGCCGAGTTTGCATCGTGTTATTTGGACAGGTAGTCATTGCATTTTCTGGTGGTTCGGGTCAATTTAACTAGGCTGGGCTTCCTTTGTTTCCCTGTGTTGGCAGGAGATACACATGGATGAACGCGAAGATGCTGTAACAAGCATGGTTTACGAAGCAAATGCAAGACTGGAAGATCCGGTGTATGGATGTGTAGGGCTGATTTCATGTCTTCAAAAGAAGGTGGTTGAGTTGCAAAGTCAGCTAGAAGCAGTTGTTGCACAAGTCATGTTTCTCAGGAATCAATTGCCTGCTGCCTTGCCTACTGGACCATCTGCTCTAGCTTCTTCACCTGGGAATGACATTGAGGAAGATGAGTTGAATGGTTTTTACCAATCTGTTGATCAGATAATCGGTGGAATGCCACCGGAGACTCTTGATGTACCGGAGCAGTGGTTAACCGGTGAAATCACCGTTCAGGCTGATTTTTGGAGTTGGGAATGATAACATCTCAGAGAGAATTCATGTATTTTTCTCTTCTCTCTTTACCACAATAAAGAGTACTGCCCAGTCATTTTCTTAATGAATTTGAGCTTCATTGCTTGTCTTTGTATCATTGCCAAAATGATTATTTGGACGATACTACAAAATATATATTTAATACCATCCACCTTACTTTGAATACTACAAAATTATTTGATTATATCTGTAACTAGTTTTTCTATAAAATATGAAAACTCAAAATCCTACCATCTTTTTATGTCACTTAGTATCTAATACATAATATGCGTCTTTAGAATGTACATTTTTCAAAAATATCATATCATCTCAACCATGATTTCGGTCAAACACCTAAAATTCACACTTAAATCTTATAACATCCACATGATATCGGCTACATGAATCGAATGTCTTTACTGTGCTCTATCACTGAACATATGCTCTTCAATTGTCATACAGGTCATATCCTTCCTCACTATCTCTTTCCATATCTTCTTTGGTCTTCCTCTCATACGTTTAATATGCACCTCATTCATTGTCTCGTAACGTTTAACAGAGAAACTGAAAAGGTTTAAATTAATTTTGCATTGTAGTTTAAGTGTTGTTTATACACAAGTTTAGGAACAATTTGGGTCTCAACTAATTTATTTCCTATCCAAAAATATTATCACACATGGTCAAACACATAGTTAACCAAACATCGTTTAAAATCAAATAATCAAAATATTTTACAAATTGTTAATTGACATCTGGTCATAAATGGTACTAAAATTATTTGACTAAGTATCATATTGAATACTTTGAATATTTAGTTTTAACTAATGTTTTATTAAGTACATATCTTAAACAAAGGTGACAATATTTTTTAACGGAAGGACTAACAATTATCCAATATAGACTAAAAATACTATAACAAACCAAAATTAAAACATCACCAAGTCAACGGTCTCATAGAAATGAAATCATACACAGATATATTGCTTATTTATTATTTCTTACATTCTAATTCAGATAGATAGTTATGGTTGACTTTTTAACATAGTATCTAATGTAATAATATTTTTGGTACAGGAGTACAGAGTAATTCACGTCTCTTCTGGTTGACCCAATATTTAACCGATATAATAAGTCTGCTTTCACGTCCGCCCCTTAAAATAAAACAGCCCAGCCTTCAACATTAGTGCCCTTTTAATATGCACTAAAGAGGTCCAAGCTCTATCAGACCTTTCGCATTGTCTAAATACACAGAAAATACATATTAACACCATACTTATAAATACCACTTTTTTAAAACTATACTGTGAAAACTATTTAAGAAATAAAACACGCGAGCGCCCATACACAATGGGATGGCAAAAGTCATACAGATGAAACTAATGTTTCTATAACTACTGTAGGAAATTATATAATCAGATGAGACTGTAAATATTTTCTCCTTTGATGAAATTCTTAAAACATTAATTCACATATGTTCAGAAATCTAACTAGTAATCAGAGATGACAAGGAAGGTCAATCTCATGATCATATCCTGGCATGAAAACATGCAATGTACAACATACATCATACATACATATAAGAATGGAAAGTACAACATACATACATACATATAAGCTTGTGCCCTTTCTGTATCTGAGATATCCATCCTTGATTTTCTAAGATAATTTTCAAGCTTAATCCCAGCTACTTACTAGCATGCCAGTATATTACACCAAAGTTGAATGGTTAATTCAAACCCGCAAAATCGAGATTCCGCTTAACATTGTCAAAGAACACCAAACAGAGTGAGATTGGTATGTGTTAGGCAGAAGTTAGCAACCTCTTGTTATAAAAGTGATTTACAGTGATGATGATCACAATTGTAATCCACAAGCAAGGATGCATCATCTAGCAGTCAGAGCTATAATTGGCTTCTTTTGTCCTTTTCGCGTCAAAGCCTTTATCATGCCCTTGCAAATTTTCCAAAACCAGAGGATATTCATCACTGCTAGCACTGGAGGTACTATGAGAAGGGTATAATATCCCAAGGCGTATGTTTCCTTAGCCTGAGAAGTGTTATAGCAATGCTTAATCAAAAAAGAAAAAGAAACACCCTATTGTGGCATGTGGCAAGCAACAATGTTACTAGATGGACTTAACTGAAGATAAGGAGGGGGGCCATCATGCTTAGTTTCTCTAGCATTAGCAGAGGAGGGAGGTGAGCTTTTAGAAGACTACTACTTTGTCTTTAAATGATTGTCCTAGTTTGACTTGAGCACAATTCATATAAACTATGTTTAAGGCAAACTAGGACAATATTTTTGGAATGGAAAAAGTACATGATATCAAACAGAGTCGCCAGCACTTGGAGTACTGTCATTCTGCTTGTATGGCGATTTCCAAAATTTAAACTTATTTTGTAATTCAGAAACAAGAAACAACAGGGAGTCTGCAGTTACTCGTGTCTTGTAAGTATGAATCCTTGATACTTCATTAAACTCAAGAAATTAGAGAAGATAGAGATGACTAATAACCACGTTCGTACCTGATTAAGATGTGTATAGACATGGTAGAAAAAGTAGCCAAACAAAATAATTCTTGCAACCTGAAACCGTTACAGCTAATGATGTAAGCCATAAGTATAATCCCAGAAGCCAAAAAAAAACTGAAACAAAACAACGAAAAGCTTCTCAAGTTACAATTTTTTAAACAAGCAAATAAAATTAAGCCCCTAGTTTCTGCTGTTTGATAATTCGTATACTGGACCAGTCATAAGATGATAGTCATGCAGGAAAACAAAATTCAGACAGCACAGTATGAAAATTTGAAGTGGATGCATATTTCCAGAGGAAGATCCCTGTCTAAACTCAGGTGGCAAAAGGTTAAATTTCTTCAATTTCATCAAACTTCTGACCTATCCATTTTTTTTACAATCATCTAAAATAGTGGCATTAGGCTGATTTAGTTATGTGAGAGGTCCAGCTAATTTTTATTGTTACCTAAAATAAGCTGCATAAGTCAAACATTCAAATAAAGTGTAAATCAAACATTCTCTCTCTATGGTACTACTTCCTTTTTTTTTTTTTGTAATTATGGTACTACTTCCATTAAGAACTGAAATCTACTTTTCATCATTGTTGACATTGGAGCTAGCAAATTAATGAAGTGTTTTCCTAATTAGTCACACTGGACTGAAAAGTGCTCGATGGAATATATTTTCCTGAATCAGGAAGAATTAAGAGCCTTTGATTCAATATATCATCCAATGATCTACATGCATATCCGGGAAGTTCCAACATGCCATTACGACACCATGTGGCAGGCTTTAAAACTGTTACCTAACCTTAGATGATATATCAAACATTGTATGTATGATCTAATGGTTTCTCAAACATGGAATGATACTGTGATGACAATGCATAATATTTCTGTCCCTAACACGCAAATCAAAAATCTGGCAGAAACTCCAAATGACAAGAACAAAAGCACAAATATGCTAGACAAATCATACAAGCCATCCGAGAAACAGAGCCAGCCCGTTGATAACATATGCTTTAGATTCCTTTCGGCCTGCAACATCCAGATACCTACATCCAGTGATATAGATTCATATGCACAAACAAATTGCCTTTTTTTTTTATTTACATGGAATTCTGAAAATGTGTTAAAAGCTGAATTATGATTGAATTTACCATCTCAAGTTGACAAAAGGAGTAGTACTCTCAGAAAGAAGGACCATGAGTACGTAAATTTGCCCTTGGCCACTCAAAAGGGATTGAAGGATAGAAAACATAGAGATTCCATGGTGAAAGACCTGTTAAAGAAACAGAAAACAAGGAGAAGTTTGAATAATCACACCAGCATGAAGAATCAAGGTTTCCAGCACCATTAAATGACAGTTCAAACGTGGATATTCAAAAGCAAGATACTTTACTGGTTTGGCGTCAGATCCAAGAGGAATCAAAATCTTTACAATATCTCTAGGAAATTAAAATATATGGACTTCTGTGCTTTGTAATACTTACATATTCCATACCACCTAAAGCCGGAAAGTAGTAAAGGATCATAGACAAATCCGCTATGAAGTAACCAGTAGAGATCTGCACAGCAATCCAAAAAACAAATTTAAGGAAAAAAAAAAGAGGGGGGGGGGGGGGGGAGACAAAGAAGAAGAGGAAAAGGACAAGTAAAAAAATGACATTTAAAGAAAGAACTCAGAATTCATGAGCTGAAACAATCGAACAAGACCAGCCAATAGTAAACCTTATTGCACCAAGAACAAGAAGAATGTCGACTTACATTCATCTTGAACTGAGAGTATCAACAAACAGAAGCTATGCAATATAGATCAAGTGTGAACTTACCCCCAGCAAAGCATCAGACGTCGTTGATGATCTACCAATGATTACCACTTTATTAGACTTGTCATCAAAGAGATCTGACAGAGTCAAAAGATACAAAGAAGCAGCTGAAACAATAATTGCATGGAATGTGGAGAATCCCCTGAGGAAAAGAAGCTGTCAGTACATGAGATTAAGATGTTAGCTACCTCAATTATCAAAAAGGAGAAAGACAAAAAGACAAACCTATTGTTCCATTCAAGTTTCTCTTTGCTCTGGAGTTTACAGTATCCATTGAAGAGCAACGAGCTTACGACACCAGTTAAGTCATAAATCTACAACCCCAAAACTAGAACTTGTTAAAATGGTATCCCAAATAACAAAAACAGGAAAAATGCTCACAATATTCCTTAACTTTTTTCCCCCGCAGGTTTACATACTTTCAAAAATGCTTCCAGTTCCCAACTAAAATTGCTAGTACATAAGCTGCTGTAATTCTGCAACTAAAATCGCTAATCCTAATGTGTACTGAAGCAAGAAATAACAGTAGACAAGATCACAAGAAGAATAAGCAGAGGGGAAAAGAAATAAAGGAAACGCACAATTTTACACATAACAATGCCTGCAAAAATAGAAAATAGCCACTGCTGCTCTTTGGCCGGATTAGCACGCCCCAGTTGAAAAACCCACATGTCTTCCGAATTGAAGGAACACAGAAGGCCTTCCAAAAGTGAGAAATCAATCAGACAATGTCAGTTTCACATGGGCAATTAATGCAAGCTAAAGTCTTGCTGAAAAGGAAGGAATATCAGTAAGGAAGAAGAGGAAGGAGCCAACAGAAGACCTGTGGGAAATTATAATATCAAGAAATAGTACAAGTCGATGAAGAGGAGATCACTTGAGCTTTCTGTTTCCAAATTGCCACGTGAAGACAGCCACGATTTACGTTCTTCGGCAAGTAGTTGGCATGAAATTATTTATAATTTCAGTAAATTGTTGCTGGCTTTCTTCAAGTCTGGTTTGTGCGTGTGTTTTCTTTATAGCAAGAATACTCGAACACCAGTATTGAAAGTGAATCGCCTAAAAAAAATAAAAATAAAGCCAATTATCTGCTTTTTATATAAGTTTAAAACATTGTGCTGTTACTTTTACTTATCAAATAAAATACTCTCTATACCATATTAAATTTTACAATCATGTAAAATCGTAGATATGTTGTGTGTCCCTTTTGGAGTTATGTTCTTTAGTTTTCTTCTTATGGCACCGGATCTACTACCCACCCAATGTTAGACAATTAAATAGTTACGTAAATTTTATCGTGATTAATGAATGATTATTAGACATTTATTAATTAGTAATATTGAAAATAGTTGATGTGTCACACTAATAAATATATAAAACAAAGTAGTTTATTAATATTATATTTTTATTGGTTAGCAAATAACAACTAGTATTTAGTTATTGATCATATCAAAGTCAGTAGGCATATTAGCAGCGTTTTCACCTTCCGATAAAATTAAATAAAAAAAATACCCCTTTCAACCTTAAAAAAGAAATCCAAGTCCAGTTTATCTTATCTTCGTTCCTGAGTGGCTTTCTTTCTTTCTCCTTCTTCCTCATCTCGTTTTGTGGGGTGATTTCATGATTTGTGTGCCGTGTAAAAGGAAAAGTTAATTAGTATTCTTTTTGAGAAAATAAGTTTATATTAGCCTCTCGTGTTTACATAAAATTTAAAAAAATATCAAATCGTTTTATGATATGATATACACAAACTTATCTTATATTTAGGTGAATTACTTTGCAACAATAATTCATCCCGTGTCGGTGGACCTCCTTCCACGACTACCGCTCTCCAACTCACTCTCTTTCTCTTGGACCATACAATAGCTTACCAACACACTAGTTTTTAGATTCTTTCCATATTTCAAGTAAACGTGTTAATTCGTGTCCATTAAAATAAGGGACCCTTTGGCTTATTTAATGATAAATACATTAATTCGTGTGCAATTTTGACCAAGGAAATGTATTTGTTTCGGACATGTTGAATGGTTATTAATTCGTGTGCAATTTTGATCAGGGAAAATGTATTTGTTTTGCATATAACTGTACACAGTTTCAGAGAAATAAGTATAGATATACTAATAGATAATTAAAGAAACCAAAAAAGAAATGTGCATCAGTATATTGTAATAATTGGAATATAACGATAAAGACCAATTCAGACGACTAGGATTTGAGCTTCAAGACATATTCTCCTTGATATTCGGATTGGGATTTGTTCCAAGCAATCAAGAATTCGATTTCAGGGACACTCGCAGTCAGGATGTTCCTATGTTGCTAGATCGAAAGGCTGGTTTGCGGGAGACGCTTTGTGTTAGTTACTGCGTAAGATCTCACTCAATCTAGGAGTCTGCTTCCTTAGAACTAGAGTCCGCCGAACTGCTGATTTGCATCATCTACATATTTTCATTGGGACTGGGACGCTGAGCCCCGAAGTGAGAGATTTCAACTTTTGACCCAAAGACAACTAGGATTTGAAACTAAAATATCGAACTCCGTCATGTGTGAGGCTAGAATTGAATGTCCTGTCCAGCTATTCAAATATAGCCTGAATGTCCTGTCCAGCTACGCCATCTTTACATGGGCTGGGTTGCCTACTGTCTAGAATTTTCTATCTGGACCTCTCATTGTCCAGTCATGAGAAGCTGCCAGAATTCTTTGTAAGAAACAGCTCATAGTACTCTTTTTTTTTTTGGAGTAGCTCATAGTACTCTGTACTTGCTGGCATCTAAAGCAGGGGGCTCTGGTGGTAACAGGATCACTGGGAAATGAATTAACAATAGACAGTTGCAAAGTCATCATAAACAAGGCAATTGGTGAATCAATAAGCAATGGATGGAGATCGAAGAACCAAAAGCAAGAAACAGAGGCACTGAGAATTTACCTTTTCTCCAGCAGCAAGTATTACTAGTTGATCATCTTCAGCAGGTTTTTTGTTACCTGAAACTTGAGCCTCAAGAAAAAGTCCGCCCTTATTTGTAACTGCCTGAATTCAGAAGATACGCTAAAATTAGTTAGCAACCTTGAAAAGCAGCTGTTTTTATTTTCCCTAACATAGTCATATAAATAAATGAATGGTAGCTTGTATAGTTGATCTTCTTTAGCTTTACATGTGAATTTTTATTATTGAATTATCCATAAATAGTCGGGTATGAAAGAATATGCTCAAACCTCGTAGATCTTTGACGAAGTATCCGCATCAACGGCGGACATGTCAATGTAACCTTTACCGGTGCGTATTTCTTCAAGCAAACCATCTTTATCAAAAACAACCTACAATCAATATAAACACAAATTTCAATAAAATTTCAGTCCCTGAAAATTAAACACATATGATACTCAAGTTGTAACCTTCCATTTGAAGGACTCACAAAAAGGGCTGCGAGAGGATCAGACAACATTCCAATGGTATACTTGCATTTCTTCACCACAGCTGATGGAGTTTTGGCCACTGATGATGTCAGATTTATCACCAAATAATAAGTATGATGTGGGGGTTACGTCGTCAATTCTCCGTCAGTTGTTTGTAGTGAACTGTCAGCCGACCTGCATAAGGAACAAGGTCAGAGGACCCGGGATCTATGGCCCCGGGTCCGACGCCCAAGTCAGTGGAGGCCATTTATCGAGCGGTTTATATACTGGTAATAGTTTGTATATAGAGGGTTTTTTGGTAAACCTGGTTGTTTTCTTCGTGGGGAAGATGAGTCTCCGTTGTCCTTTTTTTCTTCTTTCTCCTGTTTTCTGCCTTTTATATGGCTGCCTAAGCCAATGCATGGGCAGAGTTCAGAAATCGTGACATGCAGGGAGGTCACAAGGATGACTCTTACTCTTGCATGCTCGCCAAGTGGCACTGTGCTGAGCTGAGTAAGCTGGCTTGGGACACCTTGCTAGGAGTTTCACCTGGTAGAATTACCCAGGGTAAACTTCTAGAGCGGAGGCTAAGCCTTCCATAGATAATCATAAGTGCCTGTGATGGCCTGGGCCGTGAGGTCGGCTTGCTGAGACGCAAGCGGCCAACTTTAGAGAGCATAGGTCGGCCTATCATGATGATCGCAGTTGACATCACAAGCGTGACCTGCGATCGTCGGCCGAGATGGAGCTGAGGCTGAGGTGCGCTCTGGCCGTTTGGCCGAGATGGATCATTTGTAAATACATGACCTTGCCAAGCTTTGTGCCGACCTGCGAGACTTTTTAACACTTTTATGTCCATATCCTACCGTTGACTGTTGTTGACTAACAGGTGGTATTTTTTGGTTCATCGGCCACCGAAGCCCCATGCTCCTTCAAATTTGAAACACATGACATTTTGCATGAAGGAATGTACACACACATATATATATATATATATATGTATATATATATGTATGTATATGTATATATATATATATGTATATGTATATATATATATATGCATATTATATATATTCCTTTCTTAGTTTTTATTTTTTTGGATGATTTTATTTTGAGATTGACTGATGAAGTAACGGAATCTGGAATATGAACACGTCAGCTAGGCCTGTCTTTTTGCACACTTCTTCGGTTCCGCCTGTTACGTGGGTCTGTTTTTTCCGGTTTAGATCAGTAGAGACCAAATGTGAGATAAAATATGAGGCATATAATCACGCATCGCCACGTATATAAAAGGCTCTTTTTAGAAAACAAAATTTTTTTAAACCTCTCTCATTTTTTGTACACGTGACGGCGCGTGATTGGATGACTCATATTTTGACAAACTTTTGAACTCTCTAATTTTAACCGTGTTTACAGTAAATCGTATACGTGTAATTTTTTCAGATGAAAACCGCTTTGCTCTGGCGATTGTAACTGTCGCGTGATTGTTGGAAGTCACCGTAACTGCTGCCCAGTCGCCGGTTTCTCTTGCCGGCGAATATTTAACATCCGTTCTCGTGAAGTGCCACAAATGGAGATGAGTGTTGAGGAAGCGGATCAATACCGTCGAAGTGTGAAAAAGTATAAAAGACCAGCAGTGGGGGAGCCATCTTCCCCCGACGACCAAGCACCACCATACCCCAAGGTATGGGCTGATTTGCTGCGCCATGCTGATACCCCAAATCAGTTGGTTGAAGATCTCATCTACACCGGAGAAGGGGAAGATGATGATTCGGATGATGAAGGAATGCTTGACTGGCCATCGTATATTGAGCAGGAAGGTTTGGAGAAAACGGCCATTGGTCAAGTGAATCTAGATATCTCCCCAGAAGAGTGTAAACAACTTTGGAAGCCATGGCGACGTGCACTAATTGTTAAGCCATTGGGACGGAGCATTTCCTACCGAATCATATCGCAGCGACTTACGGACATGTGGTCTCCCAATAGCAGGTTAGATATCGTTGATCTTGAAGACGGCTTTTTCGTGGTTCGCTTTGTATCCAAAATAGATTACTTAGTTGCTCTTGAAAATGGCCCTTGGACAATTCAAGGCCATTACCTCACGGTGTCTAAGTTTAAACCGGGTTTTCTTCCCTCCATGGCGAAACTGTCTTCTACCTTGGTATGGGCGCGCATACCCCGATTGCCACTTGAGTTTTTCAATGAGAATGTCTTGATGCGAATTGGTGACCGCCTGGGGAAGGCTATCAAAATTGATCATAATACCATGAAGGTGACGCGGGGGAAGTATGCACGGGTTTGCATTGACATTGATCTTGAGAAACCTCTTACGTCTGTTGTGGTGCTTAATGGACATCGCTTTACAGTAGAATATGAAAACTTACACCAAATATGCTTTAAGTGCGGCAAATATGGACACCGACAAGAAGACTGTTCCTCTCAGCATGCCACTGACACTGCTGTTCGTAATAATAACACTCTATCGAATCCCGTTTATTCTGTTCCAACTGATCCTTTTGGACCTTGGATGCTAGCCCGATCAACAAATAGACGTCGTACTGTGCCAAGCAAACCAGCAGTGCCAACTAATACTACTCCTGTCCATCAACCAGTTATCGGAAGAACTGCACCAGGAAAGGCAGCATCGTCATCTGCTAATATATACGCTGCAGGGGGGTCCAGATTTGCACCAATAGCTGATGATGAAACCGAAGATTCAATTCTGCCTTCAACGACTTTTGAGCAGCACCTTCAGGATGTTCCAGATTTTGGACCGCACGCTATCTTCCGTTCGATCACAAAAGAAACGATGACAAAACCAAAGGGACGTAAACTGAAAGGCATCCCTGTGAAGGACGGTGCAAGACCGAAAGTCCATGTCACCAAAAACACAAAGAAAAAAGAACTACCAGTGCATTTGCAAGAGCATTCATATTCTGGAACGGAACCTCTATTGGGCCCAACAGTTTCGGCAAATGCTGGTACGATTCGTATTCTATCACGTCCATTGCAGGATATCACCAATGTTGAAGTGCTCGCAGACCCCCCTGATATGAACCGGTTGGATAGTAGGATTATACATCCTCAAGCAGAAGGTGGGCCACAGCTTGGCATTGAAGATAACACGAAACAACATCCACCGGACACTAGAACTGACGTGACGATGATAATTGATGAGGAGGGAACACACGCTAGCGGATTAATCCCTGTTGCAATTGAGGCCTTTTGCCCACCTGATCTTACTCAAGATCAGGACTTATCTTAACATTTATTTGATGAAGGTTCTCGCTTGGAATTGTCGTGGCGCAGGTTCGCCAGCAACATTTCGATCTTTTGTTCGTATGATACATGATCACGTACCTTCTCTTTTGTTTCTAATGGAGACTCGAGTCTCCAGTTCACAGGCACGCCGGATTATGAGTAATACCCATTTTACTAATCTAGCAATAGTCGAAGCGAGAGGTTTTTCTGGTGGTTTATGGTGCTTTTGGGATTCTTGTTCTTTATCCATTCGTATCCTCTCCTACACGGCCCAGGTTATTAACATAGGTGTGGAGACTGACGGTACAGTAAAATGGATGATTTCCTTGGTATATGCCTCACCAAACCAGCATATACGTGACGCTTTTTATGAATATATGGAATCAATTTCCCCTTATATACATATCCCTTGGTTGTTAATCGGTGATTTCAACCAAGTGATTTGTCAAGACGATAAGCGTGGAGGCCGCCCAGTTATGGGATATGGGGTCAACCGAATGCAGGCTATGATTGATAAGTGTACCTTGGCAGGACTCGTGTTCAATGGTCCACGTTACACATGGTCGAACGGGCAATCGGGTCGATTACTTATTGAACAGCGTTTGGATCAAGCATGGGCAAATCTCTTATGGCATTCTACTTTCCATACATATGATCTACATCATTTACCCAAGACAACATCTGATCATCACCCCATGCTTCTTGTTATTGGTGATATTCCACGTCGTGAACCTCATCACAATCACTTTAGATTTCAAGCATGTTGGATGGATCACAAAGGCTTCACCGCATTTCTGCAAACCGCATGGAAACACCAGCACGGTAATCTTGATCAAACAATCTCTCATTTCACCGAAAAAGTAATACAGTGGAAGAATGAGGTCTTCGGCAATCTTACGCAGCGAAGGAAAAGGTGTATTGCCAGAATTGAGGGAATCCAAAAAGCATTATCCAGTAAGCCCTCACGTTTCCTTACAAGATTGGATAGAGAGTTGCGTTTGGAGTACAATGAAATTCTGCAGCAGGAGGAAACATTTTGGCGACAGAAATCGAAGCTTCAATGGTTGTCGGACGGGGAGCGTAACACCCGATACTTCCATCAATCAATTAAGATGCGGCGCCAGTTTAACAAATGCTCTAAACTGAAGGATGATGCTGGTAATTGGATTGAGGATCCAAATCTGCTACAAGAAAATGTTTTAAGACATTACCAAGCACTTTTTGTGGCACAATCTGAACTAGTACCCGAGGATGCGCAGATACACATACCGTCCTTGAATCATTCGGACAGACGATGGTTAAACCGTGAGGTGACAGCAGAAGAAATTGAACGTGCTATGTTTCAAATGGGAGCATACAAGGCTCCCGGGCCAGACGGATTACTGCCACTTTTCTTTCAACGGAATTGGGACGTTGTTGGCCCTGCCGTAATTGAGTTCGTGTCCGATGCTTTTCGCAATAGATCCTTTCCTGCATCTCTTAATACGTCCCTTATTACGTTGATTCCGAAAACAGCAAGCCCAGACCACATCTCTAAATTTCGTCCGATTGCCTTAACAAACGTGGTGGTCAAGCTTATTTCCAAGGTTATCGCTAATCGTCTCAAGTCGGTTATCAGCAAGTTGATTTCTCTTACTCAGTGCGCATTTATTCCTGGACGGCAAGCCTCTGATAATATAATCATTACACAAGAACTCATGCATGTCATGCGTACCAAGCGTGGTCGAAAGGGGTATATGACTTTAAAGATTGATTTAGAAAAGGCTTATGATAAAGTACGCTGGTCATTCCTTTCTAAATTACTTACTATGGTCGGCTTTAGTTCAAATATGGTGGAGTTGATTATGTATACCATTACTTCAGCCTCCTTATCTATTATTTGGAATGGGAGATGTTTGGAACCTTTCCAGCCATGCCGAGGTATACGTCAAGGGGATCCATTAGCCCCTTATCTATTCTTATTGTGTATGGAGGTTCTTAGTCAGAGAATAAATCAAGCGGTTACAGATGGGCTTTGGAAACCAGTACGTACTTCTCGCCGTGGTCCATCTATATCTCACTTATTTTTTGCGGACGACATGCTTTTATTTGGTGAGGCTTCATCCGCCCAGTCTCGGTTGATGGATGATATCTTGACGGACTTCTGTCGAACATCGGGTCAATGTATCAGCCTACACAAATCCCAGGTGCTCGTTTCGCATAATATAGCTGGCCATTTTCATCCATCTATTTTTATATCACAAGGGATAACTTGCACCACCGATTTGGGAAATTATCTTGGTATGCCACTAATACATGGAAGGAGTAGCAAACGCACATATGGGTTTATCTTGGACAAGGTTCGCACAAAGCTAGCGACGTGGAAAACTAAGCTTCTATCTCAAGCAGCCAGAGGTATGTTGATACAAAGCGTTATCTCTTTAATGCCTACTTACGCAATGCAAACAGTACGCTTGCCTGCTAGTCTTGTAGCAGAAATCGAAAAACTATCTAGACGCTTTTTCTGGGGAGAAACAGATCAAGTGTCTAAGTTGCATTGGTGTTCTTGGGATGTTATATCCGCACCGAAATACATGGGTGGTTTTGGCATTAGAAGATTGCGACATATGAACATCGCCATGCTAGCCAGATTGGGATGGCAATTGCTCACACGGCATGATAAATTATGGGTTCAAGTACTCCGTTGCAAATACGGAGATGTGCTTGAGGATCGTCAACGTAGAAACACCTCCAATGTTTGGAGACATATCCGAAGCACGGCACCTTTACTCAGAGCTGGTTTGGAAACCTCAAATACCCAAGATGAGGGCACGACAATACGGTGGAGGTTGAGTGCCTCAGGCATCTTTTCTGTCGCTAGCGCGTATGACTATTTGATTACTACATCTTTCACACGGGATCGGTCCTATTGGCATAAAATATGGAGGATGAAGGGTCCCACTCGACTGAATGTATTATTATGGCAGGTGTGCCATGCAGGCCTGCTTACTAGATCGGTTCTCTTCCGTCGACGTCTCATTTCTGATAGCCGTTGCCTCATATGCGGCCATGTTGACGAGGATATTCTGCATGCACTTCGTGATTGTCCATGGGTACACCGACTATGGTCTCATGTTGTCCCACCACATCTTTCGACTCTCTTCTTCCACACAGTATCTGTACCGGAATGGATCATGGCGAATGTTGATAGCTTGTGGCGGCATCCTCTTGGTCATGTGGAATGGCGTTATATCTTCCGTCAGATGATATATAGCATCTGGTATTGGCGCAATCAGTTTGTGCATGAACATATTTCTATCCTTCCTCCTTGGCAGTGTGTTTGGAAGGATATCCAAGAAAGGGTTATATCTTTGGCTATTGTACATACACGTTGTATAGACAATAGTATAGATCAGGATTGTGTGTTGTAGGGATGATCAAAATTGTATGTTGATGTAAGTTTGATGATATATCAATAAAGATCCTTTTCTTCCAAAAATTTTAACCGTGTTTTTTCCACTGTTATGAGAAACGGCATGGGCTAAGATCAGATCTTTATCGCTGTTTCCTTTTCTTCTTTTCCCTTTTTTTGGGGTAAATACATTCACTTCATTTTTTGTGTGAACCGAAACCGAAGGTTTGCTCACAAAACCAAAAACACAACTACCAGCTAGACAAAGCATGTCACACTTATCAGGCCCAGTAGCTACACAAAGCATGTGACACATATAACTATACATCGAAATATACATATGTTTCACAAAATTCAAACAAAATAAAATTTCCCTGTTTATTCATGTGTCACGGTATTTCTGGTGTGACTCTATATGTTTCATTTTTCAAATTACCAAAACCATGTTTAGAAGAAAATTCATCTCTCGTGTCCATAATTGTCCAAATGTATCTCCTATGCATTCTATAATTATGGCGGCCAAAATATATAAAAATTTAATTTAGTAATTACAATGAATGAATAACTGTGATGATGTTTCTTCACTATAGCACGCCTTCAACCATCTCGTTTAGTACATATCATCAAAAAATTCTATATGCGTTTAAATCATAACATATCATCACACATGTTTTTTCATAAATACCATAAATACGGTTATCAATCATACACCTGTTCATGTCGGTTCATCTTATCACTGTATTACAATGAAAATTGTAGTTTTCACCAAATTACAGTGACCATGATACAAAGAAGTGTATAATCAACCAACGGATTCCCTCATAGTCACTATATTTCTGGTTATCTTTCACCACAATAAACGTGACCATCTATTCAATTTAAAACTGCAACGCGATCACTATAGTATTTCCCGAATTACGATGATGCGATAATTATAGTATAATACTTCATATATTTTGGTGGCACAATAAATCTCTGCGTTCATCAAAATTCAAATGCTCTTTCATCGTAATTAACGTGACTATTTAATTAGATTAGAACTACAACAACGATCATTATAATTCTCACCAAAATATGGTGATACTAATATAAAAAAGTCTATAATGAAATAATGAATCCGCACGAGTGACCGAAATTTCGGATACTTTTTCACCATAATTAACATGACCTTGTCTTTTTTCACTGCAATGCGATTGTTCTTAATTTACTCGAAATATGGTGACGTTATCATTATAGTATCTTACTTCACACGTTTACTAACAATTGCTTTATCTCACATACAAAGTACTTTTTAAGAATTATTAAGTTTGTGTTGTCACTAATATTTACCATATCATCTATTTTCTTCCGAATTAACTATTAAACAATGAAACCCTACATCCCTTAATATGTTTCTCTTCATTAAGGGTAAATTTAGAAAATATTGTCATTTAATGTATCTCGTTAAAAGCTCAACAAAATATATATTATTCGTACAATTTCACCACACCTAACTATAGTTGGGCACAATTTACTTAAATTTCCTCCCTTTTTCCTTTTCCCCCTTTGTGCGTGTTTTTTTTTTTTGAACCAAGCCACTCTGACGCTGTGTAATAAGACACTCGGAAAGGTTCCAACTTTTCCTTTTTTTTTATATAGACCACGTGATATTGTCACTATGAAAGTCAAAAGTGCTAACATCATATTCACTTTTTTAATTGGTTAATCAATTGAACAATCAAACTTATGTATATTAATAGATAATATAGTTTTCTAACCAAAATTAATCCAACTGGAGATTTGATTGATTCAAATAAGTAGGACAATCGAATAATTGATTAAAGTAATAAATCAATGGTTCTATCTGCCAGTTTAGCCGTCGAATGGGATCGTGTTGTAGACAGCATTACTATTGCTGTGGAGATTACCAAAGCCAATTCAACTGTTTACAACTCCAGAACCGCCTGCAAGTACTTTCTTTTGTTAAAATTTCATCCAACATATCTTCGAATTTTGAAGCCAGGCACATTGATTTTCTAAGTAAAGGTGTTGTACACAAATTATTTTCTTAACTATATTATTATTTATTAGTGAATTGGGAACACTTTAATCTATAAGATTATTACTATAATGTAACAAAATTTTGCTATAGCCTCGCCTTTTACCCATTACTATATCACCTAGATTTTAGCAATAGTTACTCATAGGACTATTAAATGAACCGAACCGTTTGCGAACTATTCAAGTTCGGTTCGTATTCGTACGTTAATTATTTGTTAATGAGCCGAATTCGAACAGGTATTCGCGTTCGTTTAGTTAAACAAGCCGAACTGTTCGCGAACAGTTCGGCTCGTTTAAACAGTTATAAGGTTATCGAGCCGAACTCGAACCAATTTTAAAGTTCGTTCAGCTAAACGAACCGAGCCGAACTGTTCGTTTAGCTAAACGAATTCGAGTTCGAAAACCTAGTATTCGGTTCGACTCGGTTCGTTAACACTCCTAGTTACCCACGACTAGAAGTTTTCGACCACAAGGAATATGTGTAGAAGATACAAATTAGGAGTCCAACGGCCTCTTAGGTTGGGTGAGACCTTACGCAGTGACCCATACAAGGTGCCCTACAAACCAGATTAAATACCCATTTGAAGTTCGAGTATCTATAAAGTGATGAAAAATTTTAATAAACATGTCACGCACGTTTATAGTATCTTTATCAAATTAACAGCATTGTGCATAATGGGTGCACAAATGGGTAAAATTTACCATGACTATTATAATTATGGTTTATTTAAACCCTGCTTTAAATAAATAAACTCTTTTTTTGTCCATAATTAAGGATTTTGAAATTTGAATATAACTTTGTAGCATTATAATTATCTATTTCTTTTACATCCTCCCCTAATTAAGTTCAAAGTCTTCTATTCCACCCCCTTTAAAGGTCAGTAGTACATCAGAAATAGGCGAACACTGACAATCATTTCATTTGTTAAGAAATTTCCCCAACAACAAAATCTAATTGTTCTTTGAAAAAATAAAAAACTAATTGAATAAGTTAAAAAAACACAAACAATTTAGCCAATTAAAGTCTTACTTCAATTGTTATTTTGAAGTCTCAAGATGAAAGATTTTGTATTTAATCTTTAATTAAGACAAATCTAGCACGATAAATAAAAAATCAAAAAAACACAAAACATAAACATTTCATATTCTTTATAATTCAAAGTAGACGAGGTTTAAGCCAGCGGGGGTACATATGCACATTGGTCGTAAATGTATCTAAGTAGTCAAAACAACAACAACAAACATACTCAGTATATTTCAACGACAAGTATTTATATTGCGTATGAAATTTTAATAAAAAAAAGTGTAGGACACTTGAGCTTAGAGTATCATCCCTGAATCGATAAAATTGCTCCCCAAGAAAAGGTATATAAATACGTAAAATCTATGACTTGTTGTTAGGTTATAAAGTAGCTTATATTTACCAAGACTATTATTAACTCAAACACATTTAAATCTGGACCAATTAAATAAACTTTCAACTAGCTCATCATTAAAAATTCATGGAACGCTATCACAGCATTATTGTGTACATTTACATAAATTTCTAAATCCTCCATTAGTAAACGTCAAAGTCTATTGTTGGGTCTTATATGGTTGGATAAGAGTAAGGTGAGAATGTCTTCATAGCGTAACTCAGTTGGTTTTCGTATGACGGATTGTTTTTAGGTGGTGTAGGTTCGAAACTTGAGGCAGCCGCACTGTGGGTATTTCAATGTTCTCTGGGTCAAAAGTTTCCGATCCAATTATGATATGGATGATGTCCCAGTTTATAATGGATACCTTGTGGACGCATCTGTATATGACCACTACATCTATGAATCCGCTGCTTTTTGAGTGTGAGATAGTGAAGACATTCGGAGTCAAAGTATGATCTTTTGATTTCCATGACCGAGTTGTGAGGTGAAATGACCTCATTTTATGAAGAATTTGTCTAGCTCGTAAAGCAGGCATTGGCCAGCAAAATCTGATTGAAGGGTTAATGAGACTTATAGAATCGTTCTTTAAACTATATGAATCAGCATATAATAGGGTCAACACTCGTAAACTTGTATATCATTTTGTTTTGTACCTTTTCACCGGCCTGCATTTTTCTTTCCTAGTGTCTGGCATTGATTGGTAAACGGTCATTCTGACTTACCTAATACTATCTAATAAGATGCATGGCCTATCTAATAAGTTAAGGCCCCCAATTTAATATTGCACTAATTAGTTGTAAGGTGTCAATTTTCTATATAATATGTAGATGTACGATGCTGAAAGTTAATATATTGATGACAGAAAAAACTATAAAAAGTTTGATTTAGATGATCACAAATTTCTTGAATGACTCGATATATATATATATATATATATATATATATACATATATGTATATTGATAAAAGACTCGATACATGAAAAAATACATGCAAAAATACATGTATATATATACATGAAAACATACATTCGGAAACAATAAACTTAAAGTTCGTTTATTAGCATAGCGTACTTATGAGATAGTCAAGAATTTGTACCAATGGATGGTTAGTATGTGAGGGATTCTTCTTCCGTTTCTTTTTTCTTTTTCCTTTTTCTTTGGGGGGGGGGGGTTTGTTTAAGAATCTCGAACACGTTCTCCCGAGGGTTTAGGTCCGGCGAAAATTCGAATTTGAACCTGAGGCTTGCAGATGTTGAATACGTTTTAATCTTTTTTGTTAAGCTTAAATATTTTGAAGTTGATTCAGTAGATTTTTATGTGGGAGGGGAGAGTAGTGAAGACTTTTTTTTTTTTAACACTTTTAAAGAAAAGATATGTATATACGTGGATTTAGTTGTTTTTCATTTAAGAAAAGGAGAAAATTTAAATAAAGAGATACCTAAGTTTTTTCAATGTTTATGAAGTTTCTTTACAAAATTGTGAAAGATTTTGTCTTGTTTAGAATGATTCATCAATCTAATATTGTCTGCTATTTACTGAGCTCTTCAATTCATGAAACAGAATGCTTACATACATAATAAAACTTTCTCTAGAGTCCTTTAGTAAGATATTGGAAGGTTGATCAAGTCATTGGGTGGGATACACTGTAAACCCCTTATTTTATTATGGTGAATGACATAAAAGTGACCAGACACATAAGATTTTATAATGTGAAGTAGCAGTTGATCGACATAGGTTGACGCATCATTATGAGTTATTAGGAAACAAACTCTATGTGTTTCTAATACATATGAATGGTTGCGTACATCCGGCACCCATATCCCCTATAGACGGGAGCTTCTATGGCAATTGGTTAATGTTGTTTTTATTGTATCTAGACTCTAGAACCAAAGTTGAACCATATCATTTTTTGATAAGCGAAGTATAATTGCAACTTCACTAATAACTTAGTTTGGTTCTTTTATTCCTTCATGATCCATATTATATTCCATTTAAGCAAATTACTTTGTGCCTTCAGATGCTATTTTAACGTATAAGATTCATATTTCATTTATTGTATTTAGTGCAAAACACCCACAATTGTTCGAACACAAATGCTTTCAAAATATTCTGAAAGTTGTAACATTTCACAATTATAGTGCTCAAACACAGCATCAAAATTGAAGTCCCCAAATCTTTCAACATTTCAAAATTCTGGACGAGTGTAACTGACTTTTTTTTAATAAAGAAAGGAGTATAACTGACCTAAGTCAGTTTTGATTATAGCCATATACTATTCTGCTACGAAAATCGAAGATTGAGAAAAAAAAAACTAAAGAAAAGTATGTAAATAGGACAGGTTTAAGTGGTTCGATCGATGTGAGTTACTACATGAGAGAGAAATATTATCTTTTGCTTTCTTAAGAAAACGACATAAAAAGTGTTATAAAAACCATAACCAACTATACAATTTATATGATCCAAAACGTAACCGGTTCAGGTAAGACCATAACGCCGGACGCCTTAGAAAAATCTCATTTGGGTTGTACTCCCAAAGTATTCAAGTCGAGCTTTGGTTCTGGTCGTCCAATAAATGCAAATCAACATGTACATGTTGAGTTGAAGGTCTCATTGGAAACAAACTCTCTATTTCTTAGGATGGAGGTATCGTTCGACTGACTCTCATTCTCCTCAGACCTTGTTGTCGTTTGTTATAATTTCTAATATCACACCGTCCAAAAAACTGTAATACTGAAAACACTTTGTTTGTCCTTAAACACTCGAAGACAGCTACATTTTGCTGCTGCGACACTTTATTCTGATGGAAAAGTATTGCAGCTTAAAGAGTTATACACATCTGAATAACCTTTTTCTATGTAAATAAAAATACCAAAATTCAATAGGTAAATGTATTGATTTCTTCTTCACAACTATCCAACAATTTATTTGATTCGTCTACGAATTGAAGTTAGACATGTGCATTACGAGTCATTTATCAATAGTGAAATATGGAAACATAATGGTGAAATAAATAAGTATATTATTTGTTTCACCAATACGAGAATATAAAAGTATAGATCCATAAAGATGAATAATGAAAATTAGCAAGGAAAAACCAAGCCATTTAAGTGGTTAAACTTATCAGAAAAGTCATTTAAGTGGTTAAAACGTTACGAAACATAGAAGAATAGCCAAAACGTTATTAAACATGGAAGAATAGCCAAAATGTTTCAATAGTATGGTGACCATCAATATACTTTGTCTCTTCATGTTTGGCAGTATAAATTGATGTATAAAAATTAGCTTTTATTTGGAGAATTTGAAAAGCAAAATAGAGATCGGAACCAATAATCATCGTTATAGCGGAGCCGTGTGTCTATTCTACGTTTTCCAATCATGTGACATATACATAAAATGATAACGAGGCTTATAAAAGAATTTTGATTTCACCATCTATTTCTATCTATGTCATACAATGGACATACGTATAATAAACACACCGTATCCCGGATCATACCAAGACTTCTTCAGCATGAGTATAGGGGACCCTCCCCATAACACAATGATCTGTTTACCTTGAACTACAAGTTTGCAGGGATAACGTTACAACAACAACAATCATACCCAGTATATTCCAACGACAGCAAAAGTTATCGCTAAGGTTTGTGCAGGGTAAGAGTCATGCAAACAATACCTCCATCTCGAAAGATAGAGAGTTTGCTTTTGACCCCAACTCTATATATACCTACATAGATATTACAACCGTAGAAATATGTACTAATTAATCAGGCACAAAGAATGATTCCTTTTACGTTGTTGCAATGTCACATAAGATTCTAATAGAAGTCTTTAGTCTTCACTAACACCAACATCAAGCTTTGCCATTGTAAACGGTTTCAACTTACGTTTGGATTTGAGCGTAACCTCGGATTAAGACAGTGGAGTAGTTACGTAACTTACGTTGGTTTGACCAGAATGTACCCTACAAGAACAACAACATTATCTCATTACCTTACATTCTTTCGTTTATGACGGAGTATGGAGGATTGGATATATACAACTATACCCATTTGTTAGAAACACACAGAAGTTGCTTTCGTTTATGGCGGAGTATGGAGGGTCGGATGTACACAACCATACTCATGTGTTAGAAACACACAGAAATTGCATAATGAACATTGCGTCAAATTGTGTCGATCAAATGCATAAATTGTAAGTTTCTTTTTGCCAAGATTCCCTTCCTCGGGCAGAAGGTAAAGATCACTGATGAGAAATCTTAAATCACAATTAGGAAGATTATATGATTTATGGCATGCAAGTCCAAAACGATGAAAAAACAAATAGAGGTTTAAACTAGGATGATTCTTATTGAAGTTTTTGAGAAAAAGATTAAGCTTTACATGCTTTTGGTTGCTCCAGATTTTATGACTTATAATTATCACTAGCACAACATATCTTTATTATTGTGTCATTTATACAGGTATATATGGAGCCGGGGATCTCATTGGAATCTATTAGTGTGTCTGTTGAAACTCCACTCAAAACCTTAAGCCAATGGATGGTGGTACTTCATCCTCATATAAGCCATGTATTTTTTCTCAAATTAGCCAATGTGGGATTCTCAACACCCGCCCTCACGTGGCAACGTGGCTTGACATACACACGCGCCTTTACAACCTGCCCTCAATCACAAACCACAGCCAGATATGAACATCTGGACTTAGGTGAGGGAAAACATTAAGTGGCCAACCATGGTCAGGCAAGGGTGAGTTCACATTTTAAACCTGCTCTGATACCATGTTGAAACTTGGGCTTACATGAGGTGAGACCCATATCCACTCAAAACCTTAAGGAAATGAGTGTTGCTACTTCATCCTCATATAAGCCATGTATTTTTTCTTAAATTAGCCAACTTGAGATTCTCAACAGTGTCATTTTTATAGGTACATATAGAGCCGGAGATTTCACTGGAATCAAACTCTCCAGAGGTATTATTTGCCTGACACTTATCCTCCCCAGACCCTAACAATAGCTTTTGTTGTCGTTGGGATATGATGAGTACGAATGATGATGATAATGATGGCTGAATAAATGTTTAGAGAAACGATAGATATATTTTTCGCAAAAAACTCCTATTGGTGAAAAATGAATATCTTAAGTTGACGATCAAAAATTAATTGCACATCAGATATGCCCAGTATTTTATTCATATTCAACCACAGAGAAAAAGGAAGGAAAAAAGAATATCATCATTCCACAAATCCTTCAAGGGATATCATCTATGTTGAGCTAGTTATATGAACCTATTACTCTCCCCCCTCCCCCAAATGTTACCTCAATATTTATTTTTGTTTGTTTTAAAAATATTTTTCATTTTTTAAAAACATGAATATACTTGTAAAGATCCAAAAATTTATATATCGGATAAAAAGAAAATGGTAACATGATACATAAGTATGATACAAGTGTTAAATGCAAACAATGATTAATCTTTTTCAGGGTAGTAATGACGAAAATCCGATTCAGTTTACATTGATTTGGTAGTGCTTGCTCATAGTGACGACGTCGGGTCCGAACAAGTGCTAGTCCTGAAATCGGTCGGACATATCCGGATTGTTACAATATTAGTAGTCCAATTTTTTATTTACTCTTTCAATTGACACTTACATGATTTTTCTAGTTAAGGCTTTCATTTACTCTTTCAAATAACACTTACACGATTTTTCTAGTTAACATCAGTTAACCAACTAGTTTATATAAATTAACATCAACTAACAGTAGAATAAGATAACTACCAAAATAATTTTAATTTTTTAAATTATACTCAAATTAAACTAAAACATTATGTATTAAAAGGGGGCTTCTTGCATTCAGGGCACAGATTCTAGAGTGGGGGACAGAGGATGGGGTGAACTCAACAATGCATTATGAGAAATAATCTGTTGAAAACTTAATATACTTTAGGAATCTGAGCTTAAATAATGTTTTTTAAAATTTTATCATTTCAGACAGAATATGAGAAAAGTATTAAGGATTCCGCTGGCTTAAATTACGGAAAAAGTACAATACCAACTGGGCCTGACCACCATAAAAGCAAAACAAAAAGGGCAAAAAAGGCACACCAAAAAGATTTGTCCGTTAACGATGGTCTTTCGAAAGTTTTAGCTCACTCACACATTCCACACTCCACCATTAGCTTCACATCTCCAACGAATCCATCTTCAGTATCGTTTCTAACGAAGACAACAGCTGCACTTTGATTAAGTCCTGCAAATAAATCCAACCCAGAATAGTTGAAATGATCAATTTTATGCATATTGGATTTCCAGCTATATATTCTGCTCCGGATTTTTGCTCAGATCTCAAACAAGGGCCCTTTAGATATTGGTTAGTAGAACCACCGGAGGAATTAATCGGAGTTTCAATTTTCCGGTGATAATGGGTGAAGAAGATCACTTTGCAGCGTCTTCATTGGAGTTCACCCCAACTTGGGTGGTAGCCACCGTCTGTGCTCTCATCGTCGGAATTTCATTGGCCGCTGAACGCGGTCTTCACCAAGCCGGACAGGTTCACCGCCTTTTCATCTTTCTCTCACCTTCTTGCTTTTTTTGGCAGTTCTACTACTGGTTTAGCCGGATGAGATCCTCTCATCACTTTCCCTGTCACCGCACACTACCGCCTGACACGTGTCCTCCACCCACCCTGGTATCCCCTTGCTGGCCACCTCTCACCCAATCTCACCACCCTAGTTATTGTCGTTATGTCTTTTTCTCACGCCGTGAGGCCCTGTTCTAACAGACCTGGATGTCAATATTCCAGGTTTCATTTTGACCGTCTGAAATAGTCCCCTCATGTTGAATTTAGTAGTTTAGTCCTATGGTTATGTGCCATATATTTCTTTCAGTTCTTTTTTATGTGAGGCAAAGTATTGCATTTTTTTTTTTAATAATAGAACATCTCGTGTTTCCGATGATTAATGCAGTATCTGAAGAAGAGTAAGCAAACTCACCTTTATGAAGCTTTGCAAAAAGTTAAAGAGGGTAACTTTTACGTGCATCTCTTTTCTTGTTTTTTAAAGCTTGATTGCCAGATGGCTACGTGAGTTGATGATCGATTCGTGGATGCAGAGTTGATGCTTTTAGGTTTCATATCATTGTTAATGACTGCCACTCAGAGTTGGCTAGTCAAGATTTGTGTGCCTGAAGATGTTGTGCGACATTTCCTGCCGTGCAAGTTGCCTGTAGAACATTCAACGTCTCATAACCGCCGTTTGTTTAGTGAAGAATTACAAGAAAATTTATACTGCAATGCGGAGGTGAGTAAATAATTGTGTACAAGTATTTGCTCATGATAGTGATGTATCTTGTTTGTAGAACCATCTGCTTTTTTTTTTCTTTTTTCTGTATCTCCTTCTGATCCGATTTTCTAGTGATACTTCTGCATTGTGTTTATATATTTGGTAATATCCTGTGCCATATCAAAAGGATCTTGTCTCTAGATGATTTGATACAATTTTGATCAATATTCTGCTCTGTTGTTTCTTCGAGTTTTCTGCAGATGAAAGTAAGAGATTTGTTTCTAATATTTCTGTTCATTGTCTGCAGAATAAGGTTCAACTTGTATCGCTTGAGGCACTGCATCATCTGCACATATTCATTTTTGTGCTAGCTGTTGTTCATGTCAACTTTTCAGTTCTTACAGTTGTGTTTGGAGGGTTAAAGGTAACTAGGATATGCTATACCCCTATATTGTCTACCTGGTTCGAATTAGTGATTTGACTGAAAAGTCATATCGTTTCAGATACGCAAATGGAAAAAATGGGAGGATGCTATTGAACAGGAATACTTGGATAGTGAACATGGTACGGGTTTACAGACAGCCACTTATAGAAACTTCATTGTTTTTCATATTTGTATGGTATATCTAAAAAAAATGCTGGAATTTTCATTTCCCAAGAAATAGTATTCCAAATATTGACAGTACTGGAAATTTAGGCATTCGATTAATTATAAATGTATGAATTTGCAGAACAAAAGCCGAAGGTCACAAATGTTCACGAACATGATTTCATCAAAAGTCGCTTCCTGGGCACTGAAACGCATTGGATCATCCTAGCTAGAGTGGTAAGTTATTCTTGCTTTGTTACTAATTAGACTAATGGAAATATGAAGCTCAGTGAAAAGCTCTATATGGGATCTGCCCTTATTGGAACGAGCTGATTACGTTGTTATGTATGGTTATGCACATTTACAGGAGAAAACCAGATAATGATTTGAATTAAAAGATAAAAGCAAAGAACTTAACACATCTATCATTATCTTTCTCTTATAGGCAGTTTGACACGCATACTCATATAATTCTTTATAATGTTTTCTGTTGTGAAACTTTCAGCAATGCTTTTTTAAGCAATTTTATGGGTCAGTCAACAAATCAGATTATGCTGCACTCAGATCGGGCTTCATCATGGTACGTTGTTATGATAGTATTTTATTGTTTAGTTTAACTGTGTTTAGTCATTGCAACTTCGATCTTATTTCTATATCTTGTAGACACATTGCAAGGGAAACCCAAGGTTTAATTTCCACAAATACATCGTACGTGCTCTGGAAGATGATTTTAAGATTGTTGTTGGCATAAGGTAACTCATTCCCCCCCCCTTTTTGTGTGTGTGTGTGTGTGTGTGTGTGTGTGTGTGTGTGTGTGTGTGTGTGTGTGTGTGTGTAGAGAAAAGGCCGAAGCTTGTGTGGATGAAATAAACTGAACTATAGTCCATTTTTCATCAAATAATTGACCTGATTCTGATGTCCTTATTTGCAGTTGGTACTTGTGGTTATTTGTGGTCCTCTTCTTGTTTTTAGATTTACATGGTAAGCTCCTTTGGTAGTGCATGTGACATTTATTGACATCCATTAACTTTCTGTGAGCTCATAGTATCTGTCTTCTGGTTTCTAGTATGAAGAGGAGTAGATTAAAACGGCACAAAGAATAATCTCTCTTTTTGTATGTTCAGGTTGGCATACTTACTTTTGGATAGCTTCTATACCTCTCGTTGTAAGTGGGCTGTTAGTTTATTCTCAAATTGTTTGTTACTCTCCAACATGTACTTTCAAGATGTTCAAAAGGTCTTTCATCATGGCTACATATTTTTGGTTAAGAAGGATGTAGGTTATATATTTTATGAAGTCCTCATTATCCCAAGTGAACATTTGGAATACAAATATATATCCATGATGCATTACAAGACTATGTAAGTTTTTGCATGGGCTTGAGCTCTGTGCTCATCTGCTTTGAGTATAGGAATAACTATTTTTCTTCTAGCATCATGGCTTTCTCTTCATTTTCAACGTACTACTCTCAGTGTCTTAGGCAATATTAGTTTTTATCTATTGTTACAGCTCCCACGCAAATGTGGATTTAAGTTATGCTCATTAACAGTTTTGAACAACATATTTATTAGATTCTATTCGCCGTTGGCACAAAATTGGAGCTCATCATCACGAACTTGGCTTGGAAAATTGCAAAGAAGCATGTAGCTATTGAAGGTGATTTGGTGGTGAAACCAGATGATAGTCACTTTTGGTTCAATCGGCCTCACCTGGTCTTGTTGCTGATACATTTCATTTTGTTTCAAAATGCTTTCGAAATTGCCTTCTTTTTCTGGATATGGGTAAGTAGACCTTGCAAAACCTTTCTACATTGTCTATCAATTACAACTTCTTTCTATATAACTGGTAACTGTTGCACATTGGCATTGCCTGCAGGTTCAATATGGCTTTAACTCCTGTATAATGGGGGAAGTTCGATTTATTGTTCCTCGTCTCGTCATTGGGTAAACTTATCTAGCAACACAATTTCCTGTCCTGTTTTTACATTTATTTAAAATAAGTCAATGAACAAATATTTACAAAAAAGAAAAAGAAAAAGTCAATGAACAAATAATGCAAGTGGCTGAAATGGAAATGTTAAGATGGATGCATAGACATAGAATGAAGGATAAAATAAGAAATGGATATATAAGGAGAAAATTTAAATGACTTCTATAGATGAGAAGATGGAGTCAAGGTTAAGATGTTACAGTCATGTACAAAGACGTCCAAAAGTTGTACCTGTTAGGATTTAAGCTACGACCCAAAAAAATAAAAATGATTGATCTATATAGCCGACCTCATAGTAGAAGAAGGCTCGAGTGTTCTTGTAATTAAAATAAGTCATTTGGCTTCTAAGTTGCATTGTCTTTGCTCTTTCTTTCCATATTCTTTACGTTATTGGTCTTAAAAAAACAACTGTTCTGGTTATTTCAGGGTGATTATTCAGTTGGTTGCCAGTTATAGCACTTTGCCTCTTTATGTTATTGTTACACATGTGAGCTTCACTAACCCTTGAAAGTTGAAACTCCCCCCTTCTCCTTCTCCTCCCCCCCCCCCCCCCACACACACACACAAATCTTAAGGTTGTCTAAAATGTTTTGTGCATTTTTGTTAATAAAGATGGGGAGCAATTTCAAGAAGGCAGTGTTTGATGAGGATGTTCAAGTTGGACTTGTTGGTTGGGCTAAGAAGGCGAAGCTAAATATCGCTCAGAAAGGGGCAACTAATGCAGGCACCAAAGAGACTTCTGCAGCTACTGGTTTTGCTAAGGCTATTGTGAAATCCAAAGAACCAAAGCCAGCTACAGCTGAAGCACCTCAAAATCCTCAACCACCTGAACCTCAGCTGGATGGGTTCATTCCGGTGGTCCCTCAACTCCGCCGCAATCCCCAGTAGGATTCTTGACATGGGACCTAGCAAATATATGATATAACTCATTTGGGAACATAGAACACTTGTGGGCTAATAGAAAGATGAGAGAAGATGTAGAACCATATGTTGTCTACACATTTGCTCACTTTCTTATTGTCTTTTCTATTAGTCCATGAATGTACCAAATGCGTGCTACCAAATAGTGTTTTAAATTATTACTCTTAGTAAAGAGGTAAACATGTAAACGTTTTATGGATAGTTGTGCTGAAATCACTTTGACGATGACTCACCATGTATGGCTTAGGCCAAGATCATGGTCCAAGTTAAAGTGATTCCTCGTATTTCTTATAAGTGTCCTAAAAATATTTGAAACAGAGAACATCACAAGTATGTGTTACAGGTTATGCTTTTCTTTTTCTTTTATATATATTGTAATAAAATAGCATGGGCTGAACTTCCAAACTTGACTGTATTCCGTGCTTTACTACTAAAATATATTACAAACTATATTTATAACTGTTCTGCATTCAGTACCTTCTCTCCACAACTATCTAGTGTCCTGGTAATAAATAATTAATTGTCACTTTTTTTTAAGAAAGAATTCAAACTCGAACGTTTGAGGTTCAAAAAATGCTACTAAACTGTTAGATCTAAATATTTTTTGATTATTATTTGTGACTTGATATTCTTTAGACTACAGCCATGGTTCTTCATACTTATGATATGTGATGTATAGGCGCTTATTTTACTCGTTGGGAGGTTAATATTATCAAGTCCGTTCTCTTGTTTTATTTTGTACTTGATTATTTTTTTCAATAAAAGGGTTAAGGCTTGTCCAACCTGACACTACCTAAAGGTTTTAAAGGAAAAAAAGAAAACTTTCTTTTATGCAGCACGGCATAGTCCAGTTGGTATTCAGGTTGGGATTTGCTCCAAGAGGTTAAGAGTTCGATTTCCAGAGACACGCACAGTGTAAGTGTTCCACTGCTGTTAGGTCGAAGACCTGGTTTGTCGAGTCATCTTGTGTGAGTTACTGCGTAAGTGCTCATCCAATATAGGAGAACGCTGGGTTTTTTATTTGCATCATCCACAATGATCTTTGAGACTGGAACGGTAATGATAGAAGCCCCGCGAGCAAGGGATTTCGACTTTGCTCCAAGAAAAAAGAGCAATTCTTTTGTCTTAGTGCGACAACTGCGGTCATAAATATGCGCATCTTTTTTGTAATATTAAAGCTTTTGTGTCTCAGATGGAATCCGGATGAGATCTGAGGAGGAAGAATATGAGGTAGAATATGAGGTCTCCAATCACGCGACGCCACGTGTACAAAAGGGCCCGCTGTTTACTTTTTTTTCTTTTTTAAAAAAAGTCCTTTTGTACACGTGGCGTCGCGTGATTGGAGACCTCATATTTTACCTCATATTCTTCCTCCTCAGATCTCATCCGGATTGAATCCGGAAGGACATACCATTAAACCAAGAAATATCGATAAAATAAGTAGAAAATCTTTTGTAAAATTAGTGGCACTTATTCTCTGAAGCAGTTAGTGGATGATGATAAGTTCCGGTTCTCTGGGTTCATTTCTCCTCTGCTTCCCACCTATGCAAAAGAAACAACCAAAACAAAGAAGAAACAACACAGTTACATTGAATCATAGTGTATTTGCAGTGATAGAAATGTTTTAAGTTTGCAAGCAAGAGCCATATTGCACACCAGCCCAGAAACAATGGCTGCGACAGGGGGATCAATTGCCGTTTCCAGCTTTCTATCCTCTTCAAATTTCACCCATAAAGCTAAATCCACTTCCTCCCTCCCCTTGGTAATTATAATGCATTTCTTTTCTGTTTCTTCCATCTTTTCTTTTTATATTTGGTTACTGTGGTGTGTGTGAGAACTTACTCTTTTGGTTGTTCTATGAATCTTTACATCAGATGGTCAGTAAAAGTATCCGGTTTCGTCGAACAGTTTGGTGTTTCGCAGTGCAGGAGTCATCTGCTGCAGGTGATTCTTGATTTAGCTGAACTAATTCTATATTGTTAGAAGCATTTTCTAGTTTTATTTGAGTGTTATATGTATTTGCAATTGTTGAAATCAGTTGTGGCTGAAACAAAGGAAAAGATGGAGGAGGTGAAACCTGCTGAAAGTGTTGCTCCGGCAGCAGCTCCTCCTCCTCCAAAGCCTGCTGCCAAAGCTGCGGCCAAGCCGTTGCCTCAGATGATGGTAGAGGATGTCATCCCTGCGTTAAGCAAAATTTTAGAAGCCCAACAAGATATCACTGAAATTGATCTATCTTATCAGGACAACAAGGTCAGTTTTTGCTTCTATCCAAGGCTATAATACTCTGTCCCATATCATATCAAAGAAGGGACAGGAGAGAAATCACTTGTATATGCCTTCTGACATAACTATCTAAGGTCAGCCGAGTTAACTATTTTTGGTTAAAATAAGTACTAGACCCGAAACAGTCTATTGCACAAAGTGTAGGGTAAGGTTGCATACATCAGATCTCAAAGCGATCTAATCTTTCCTCGTACCTGCTCAAACGCAGAAGCCTAGTGCACCAAGAACGCCTACTAGATCCAAAAATTGACGTTTAATACTGTCAGAACTCTGAATAATAGAGTCACGAGACCCAAGTTCTGAGGAGTTACAAAGGTAGTGATCAAGGTTGGTCACATGGGTTCGAGTAGATTGCTAATCAGCGAAACTGTTTTGCAGCTGGAGGGATCTTTTCTGAAAAAAGGTTATCCTTACACTTTCTGGGCATTCTTCCCAGATGGAGTGCTCACAGGTGAAGCTCTTTTGAAATTGCAGCCGTTGAGGTTTTGAGTTCTTTTTTTTTCCCATAGGTTACATAAGGATGAGTTGCTTTTATTGTTTGTTTACTTGATCAGGTCCTAAAGGCTTTTCGTTGTCTGCATACGGAACAGAAGTGAGCACTGTGGAGCCGTTTCTCATAGATGAGAAGAAAATCACTACAAAACACATTGTGTTCTGGGTAGAAAAACGTTTGGCTGCTCAAGGAATCATTCCTGTTTGGACAGACTAACACCTTCTGCTACTGCTCTATTTTATCCAAGCTAGCATGTATCTTCTTTTCACTTTTTAAGGACCTGGACCCTTTGTTCTTGGCTCAAAACAGAGGAAAAAAGAGGAAGCTTTCGTTACAAAATGTGGGAACTAATATAAAGAATGAGAAAAATCAGATAGTAAATTCATGTCGCAATCCATTGTAAAACGACGGATATAAGAAACAATACGACGGCAATAACAAACGGTATAATCAAAGAATCGTAGCCAACTATTTATCTTTTCATAAACAACCTCAGCTCTAAAACGACTGAAAATAAGAAACAATATGACAATAGCCAAAGCATAACCAGCATTCCAAGATTTTCCCCCTTTAGGACTCCACAGAAAACATTTGATGCTTTGTCTGGACGTGCCAAAACGGCAATCGCCTATTCAGTGATAAAACAAGAACTACTGAAAAAGGGAACCCAAATAAACATATCAACTAAATGTATTCATATGATAGCTGATATATAGGTGCAAGTTGAAGGGTCGTGCTAACTATATATAAAGAGGACAACCTGCAGACTAGAACAAGAACAGTGATGCCAATGTGGTTTTTGAAGTTTGTATTGATGCAATTTTTATTATGGGTCATCGAGAAAAAACCTCTGTTTGTTTGTAACACATAAGTATGGTTGCGTACATCCGACCTTCCATACATAGACAGGAGACTCTAAGGTAATGTTATTGTTATTGAGACGATCGTTTAAGACAAGCAGATAACACTCGCTACTCCAAGAATGAAGCCAAGAGATTGGATGAGTGTGTGAGAGTATAACCAGATGGGATCCCATGGTCTCATGTAACGAGACACCATGAGACCTGTTGGCATTAGAATGCCCCAACCTAACAGGTTTGAGATCCCGTGGCTTCTCTTCAGTTTTCTATATGGTGTGCTTTGAGCCTTAGTTTGACCTACACACAGAAAGGTTGATAGGTCCACCATTTTGCTTTTATAATCCGTATGTCTGATTGACAATTAAACTTTTTTTTTCTATGCAAACTATTAAATTGTTGGCAAATTTTAATATACTGAATTAGTAATTCTAATAATTACTTACTAACCAACAAACAACATAATAATATAGGCAGATTGGTTAATAAATACTTATTCGTAACTTATTGACTATCATAAAACTTGCTTAAACCTCTGACCTTAGGTTTTTTTTAACGTAATTCCTGTCCCTATAGAACCCTTTGTCCTTAAACAGGTCTAAATCATAACCTGTCCCTTTTACACCTCTCCAACATGTGAGAAAAAGAGGACAAACTAAAGAAACTCAGTAGAATATTCAACTTCTTAACATATAGTGTAATTTAATGAAGACAAACTGAAAAAACTCAGCAGAACATTCAACTTTTTAACATATAGTGTAATTTAAAAATTCTAATAAATTTATAGTTTGGACAGACTAAAAGAGGAATAGTTGTTTAGTAACACAAAGAAGGATGACTTGCTAGGGAACTCTGAGTTAGATATGTTCATAAAAAGATAAAGCATAGATGGGATATATCTCCAAAGTTACGGATAATCACACGTGTTTTAAGCGTACAAAATATTATTTTTGTTAACTTCTATTAGAAAGAAACGTGACGCTATACGTTATATACAATTTGGTTGCTCACAAATAATTTATAACGATCATGATATTCTTTCCGCTTCTCAAATAATTACGGTGGCAATTCCATCACTCCATAAAAGTCTATTATTTTGGATGGCAGATATGGATCGTACTAGTAAAATATACAAATTTAGCCATTTATACACAGGGGTATGATATATTTATTATGATGTGTATGAACATATAATCATTCCCATGGGAAAAAAGAAGCAATAAATTACAAAATACAATGTTTCTCATTTAATTAGTAATTACAAAATACAATGTTTCTTAATTATTTTTTCGACCTCAACATTTACGTATCTTTTGAATTTAGATGCATGAATGTTTTTTTTTAAAAAAAAAATACTACATGTACATGAACTCTCAAAATTTATAAAAGAAAACATAAAAAAGTAGAACTTCATAAATACATTGACTATACTCCATGGAAGAAAAGTCATCTTTCCCCATCCGAAGTTTTAGGCAAGGATCTTATATTTATTTTATTGGGTGCTAATCTTTCATAAATATTTATGAAAATCATGTCACAAAAAAAAATATAAATAATTAAATACATGACATGTCATTAAATAAGATAGAAAACGATGTAGATTAGATGATTATATTTCATACTTTTGGCATCAAATATACTTTGTCATTACTCTAATACGTTACCCCTATCAAAACCACTATGCAGATTATTTATAATGATAAATACCGTCTCTGAGTGAAATTACAAAACAATCCCTCCTCTAGCGCCGCCTTTCTCTTCATAAATTTGCGGGAGAAAAACTCTAATCCCCTAATTTCCGCACTTGGGGAACACTTTAAAAATAATTTAGCATTATCCGCTCAATAACAGCCTGCGTCATCAATATGTAAATTTGTTAGTTATTATTACCCAGGGATTTCGCAAGAACAAGAAATCCAGGTAATTGCAAACGAAATTCCAACTCGGTTGCCAATTTCATAGATTTAACCATTGGGGGAAGAAGAAAGAAGAGGAAAAGGTTGCTAGGATTTGATGGCGGCTAGCGCGAATCCATCCGGCGGTGGTCATAATAACAGCAACTGCTGCGCCACCAATAGTCAAGGAGGCGCCGGAGGTGGACATGCCAATGGCGCCATGAGCAATGGCATCTCTCTTCGTGACAGTTCTTTTTTAGAACAAACTCAGTCCGCCCTCCGCCATAACCCTGGTCTATGTATTGATTGGACTCCTGAAGAACAGTCCATACTGGAAAAATTGCTCCACAAGTTTGTTCTTAGTCTCCAACTTCTCGCTAACTTTGTCAAACGTAGTTATTTTTCTTGTTCATTGCTCTGTCGATGCCAATTCTACATCTTATTTTTTCTTTGCTTTTGGAAGAAAAGAATGCTGAGACCAACTTTAAGTGTCAACCTGTCTTCTGGAAATTATATTGGGCTGAATAGTTAACATTTAGGTGTCAACTCGTTTTCTGGAAATTATATTGAGTGTGGATGGATTAATGGAATTGGCTGTCTGATTTCTTTGTTATGTGTATTTTTCACTTGCCAGTTTTTTTTTTTTTTTTTTTGGGTTATAGACACGTCAGAACCATTGTTGGTCACAGCATAAGCCTGCAGATATTTTGGGTTCTATAGAATCAGTGCATCTGCAATGCTGGTTAGTACGTTTTGAGAGCAGATAGCTAACATCTCAATTTAACTATAATGGTTATCAATATGAACTTCTATTTTTCAGATTATGATGCAAAAGAATATGTCTTTGGCGGTTTTGGGTTTGTTTTGTCTGTGTTGACTGAGTGGTGATGTCATTATACAATATGAGTAAAAAAAAATCTGAAATGTCATTCAAAATGGTGAATGGTTGCTGGTTTAGTCTATGAGAACTAGTGGGACAACACAATGCTGCATTAGACATAGATTATGGCACTGTTGAAGAGGCTTGTGTGTTAGAGCTCATACCTTCAACTTCTTCTGCCTCATGGATTCCCGTAATCTGCCTACAAAGACCTTTTATTAAGAAATAGCTTTGAGCTTGGGAGGGAAGGACCTCTGTTAGGCCCAGTATTGAAGTATATTCTTTAGGTATTAAATTTAGTAAGTCTTACTTTTCTTTGACTAGTTGCATCTATTAGTTTTCAAATTGGTCAGTTTTTGTGGATCTATCATGGATGAACTTATATGTACTTATATACACACATATGACATATAGGAACATTTAGATGTAAGAAAAATTCGACTGAATTTTTTTTTCGGAATTGCAAATATCAAGTCCAATAAGCACTTTCTGGTCTGTACTATAAACAAAAGGAGACAGAGAGGTCATGGCTTACTAACTTACATGATTTGAGCTATGCCTAAAAGGTCAAGAAGAGCGTTCACTAGTAGATATTGGCAGTTTCCTGGTTGCGCCCAAACAAAAGTATTGTAGAGTAAATAGTTATCTTTGATTTCAAAAGAATACTTTTAATATTTTCAGAAGCCTTTTGGGGTGTTGACCTAGATAGATTCTGCACACTCTCATCTAATCTGATCAGGTTTTACATATTGTTGACTTATGCAGATATGGTTCAGAACAGCCCATCCCTCGTTATGCTAAAATTGCGAACCAACTAAATGATAAAACTGTTCGAGATGTGGCCCTGCGTGTTAGATGGATGAATGTAAGTTTGTTGTGTTAAACTTGGTGTGGTGGTGTTTGTTGTGTGCTTTTGACGTTTTTCTGCCAACGAATAGTTTCATAGATTCCATAATTATCTGCTGGATGGCGTTTGGATGCTTGTCCCAAGAACCATTATGCTAGTAATTCTTATCCTGCCACATGCTCTAAAACAGACGAGAAAAGATTTATCTTCTGTTTATAACCTTCTTGACCATGTCATTGTTATGAAAAAATATCTAGACAAGTTTGAGAGTGCAAGCACAAAAATCTCCTTTGCATCAATGTTCAGGAATGGTTTGGAAGAGTAAGTTGAAGGAAGGATTAGTACGGGGGATCTTTGAAGTTGTCTGAGAAGTTATCTTCGTATTAAGGGTAAAACGTTAGAAATTGAGAATGAATATTATGCTATTTATGTGTATACAGGTACAGAGTGCATAGACTTTTACCGGATGTAAGTTCTATGGATCTTGTCTAAAAGTAATAGTAAACTTCAATTTGGTGGGGGCTCTGAGAATATTTGATATTAGTTTATTGCTGAATGCATATTACCTACTGCAGATTGGGATTTCCTTTAGGTCCTTCTTTGCCTTGCTTTATTTTGTAGTAAGGAGGAAAGGGAAATGGTGCACTTAATGATGGTAGTTACAAAAAGAAAAAAAAAAGGAGACGCGGTTGATGATGGTGTTCATCTGTCTGAGCATGACTGACATGCTTTTACCTTTTGCAGAAAAAGGAAAATGCGAGACGAAGAAAAGATGACCATAACTCATCAAAGAAAAGCAAAGACAAAAAGGTATTAAGAATAGTTTACTTTACATGTTTGCTGACTCAGAATATTTGATTCTTCAGCTCTTCCCCCCCCCCCCCCCCCCCTCTTCCCCCAGCAAAACAAAGCTATAAGTTACAGGTACTGTGAACCTCTTGCCAGTAGTACCCTGTCTTTTCAGAAGATGTCTATTAGTAGTTTGGAGCTTGTCTTTTATGTACCCCGTACGTCCTATTAAATAGTTGAATTAATGGGATTTTTACCATCAAGTTTTCAGATTCAGATTTTATTCGGTTGCTTGTCCTAAAGTTTGATAGGACACCTAATATCATCTTCATAAAGTCCCGTTTGGACTAGATACTTGAATTTCAGTATGAATCTTTGAGCTTCAATTCACAGGAGCACACCCCTTGCCACTATATATCATACCCTTAGTTTCATATCATTCTGTGTTCTAGCAAACGTGTTGGAGATTGTGAAGCGGAAAATTCTTTTGAATACAGAAGCTTAGGTTTTATTGTATCACTTAACTTTTGGCAGGACTTTGTTTTTTTTTTTGGGGTACCCGTTGTCAATTTATTTACTCTAATGGCCTGAGATTTGATTACTTCGAAAAGATACTTTCTCTTTGCTGGAGTTCCTTCAGCTTCCCAGTTGGTAATTTTTGTTGGCTGTGAATCTTGCAGTTCTCTGGGCCAATTTTTCTGATTCTATGTTGGTGAGTATAAACTCTCTGTTGTATTTTCTTGTGATTATCAATTGCGTCCGCTTTAGGGGTAAAGCAGTTGAATGCGTGATTATGAAATTGGCCTTTGGTTGCATGGTAGGAATGCAATATCACCCTTCTTGAACTTTCACACTTTATGAGGCAATCAAAGATCATTTGTTATGTCCTGGCAAGATTACTGCAAATAAAAAAGAAAAGAAAAATTAAAATATAAATAAATAAATAAAATGAACAATATTTACACAACATACTTCTGCAAGGATCCTTTATATACTTTATTTTCTTCTTGCTGTGCAATCAGGCTGCATTGTCAAGTGTTGTTTTGTGCGGGGGTGGGAGTGGGTGGGGTGCTGACACTCCTCAAGTAATTACGTTGAAAATATATCACCATAAGAATCAACAATAATGCTAAGACATTAAAAGTTGAATTTGTTCCTTTCTTGTCTGCTTTTGGTGCTTTCATTCCCTTGTTCCTATTCCCAGCATACTTGGTCCATCTTTCTTTAGTTGCAGTTACTTTGTTTGGTTTAACCTAATTCTTTTGCTGCTGTTTTCTTGTTTTGGTTCTTAGGAAAAGGTCACAGATTCTGCTCCGAAATCCCAAGTTACAAACAGATCAAATGGCCCAGCTTATTTTCAATCAATCATGTCAATGGAGGAGGAGGATGGTATATCCTATAAAGGTATTACCTAATTAGAAGAACAAAACTGAGCTAAACTGCCTTTTACATGTTTTATATGTCATTTGCATGCTGGTAACTGTTGATGTGACTTTGTTTAGAGCCTTTTTCTTGCTGGTAATTGTTGGTTAGCTACATATTGCTATTTCATGTGCAACTGATGCAATTGGAACTTGACATATGTTAAATGTTGTCGGCCCCAAGCCCCATTAAAGGATGGTTGAGTTAGGTTGACATCCAGTGTAAAACTTTTTCACTATGCATGATTATGGATCAAGCAAGAAATCGCGCTAGTGCTAGGATGTTCCACGTAAGGAACATAACGTATGGTCTGAATGCAGTGTCTCGACAATGATCGCTGCATCTGGAGGGGCTTAGATGTAGTATCAAATAAGCAAGGATCTCTGTCACATAGTTTGCATTAAGGCCGCTGCATCTGATAGAGAACTCGGATGCAGTGATACCGTAAGTTAGATAGTAAGAGAAGAAAACTAGGTTAGGTAGGAGTATTGGACTAAAAACATGGAACATTAGACAGTGAAGATAGTGGACACGATGATAAGGAGAAAAGTAAATATTATATAATTGCAAGAGACAAAGTAGATCGATGAGAAAGATAGGATGGTGGACACGTCAGGATTTAAATTCTATGCTACACAAGAAAAAGTAGTTGGGGTTATTGAGGGACGAAGTAGTATGTGCTACTATGAAAAAATTTAGAATTATAGCCATTTAGTTGGTGTTTGAAAAAGAAACAATCGATATTATTAGCGTATATGCTCCTCAAGTGGGTTTAGAAGAGGTTACAAAGGTTCAATTTTGGAAAGATTTAATATACGTAGTGCGTGAAATTCTAATAAGTAAGAAGATCTTTATAGAAGAAGATTTAAATGCACATGTAGGTAATGACAATAAATATTACAATGAGGTACACAGTGGATCTGATTTTAGAAACAGAAACGAACACCTGCAAATAAGAAATGTTGGTGGTGGAAAAGAGAAGTGCAAAACAAAGTAAATGCCAATAGACCTAGTTATAAGGCTTTTCAACGTTGTAGGACTCAAGATCATTTGTACTAATATAGGTTGGATTAGAAAGAAGCTAAATAAACCGTAAATGTATCCAAATCAAAGGCGTGAAGATTTTATCAGCGATTGGACACTAAAGAAAGTGAAAAAATGTGTACAAAATTGCGAGAGCGAGAGAAACAAAGACAAGAGATTTAATTCAAGTTAAATGCATTAAAGACTAAGATATTATGATCTTAGTAAAGGAAAGGGCAATAGAGAAGATACTTTGATAAACTTTCTAATGAATCACTGAGAGATAAACTCGTATTGGACGAGTTAAGTAACTCTGAAGATGATAGAAATTTAACAAGTAGTAGGAGAGACTGTTAGCCAGAGATAGAAGATGGTTTGAATAGGATGAAAAATGATAAAGTGATTGCAGCTGACGATATTCCAATTGAGACTTGGAAATGCCTAGATTAAGAAGGTATTATGTGGCTCACAATTCTTTTTAACAATATTGTGAAGATCAGTAAGATGTCTGACTAGCGGAGAAAAAACACTTAAGTATCTCTGTATGAAAATAAAGGAGATGTACAAGATTGTGCAAATTATAAAGGAGTTAAGAATTTTATTCATCTCTTAAGAAGATTAATAGAGATATATCGAGAGAAGAAGCAAGATTTGTGTATGATTTACATTGCAGATTTCTTATGAAAGAACTGGTTGACTGAACTGGTATTAGTATGACACCCTTTAAGGATGATCTAACATTAGTCATTTGCAGCCATTGGTGGAACAATCGGACAGGTACTTGAGCAAGCTGATCAGGCTCTGTATCAAATTTCTGCAAATCTTACAGTGTTCAAGGTAACTTTTTATTTCAATATTTTGAGAGATTTTTCAATTTATGCTTACTACTCCGGATAAGTCGGGGGAGGTCTTCAATCTCCAAGTTACTGGTTTCTATGCTTTTCTCCGAGTCTGATGATAGAAGGACCACAGTATCTTCTGCCGGCTTTGGAATGATTTTATACTAGTGATTGTGTTCTTATTTATGAATAACACGTGTAACAAGATGTATGTTCAATAAGGGGCTACTCCTAACATCTATTCTTATGAATAACATGAGATAAAAAGTGGACGAACCCATGGTCTGAATTTTGTTTTTAAAAGTGGACGAATCCAAGGTCTTCCTAATAATTCTCGTTGCACTAGAGTTTTACTGGTTAGCTCTTAGTACCATTGATTTGCTACATGCCCAAAGCAGGCAAGATTAGTGTGTCGTTGCATGATAATCGTATCTGTCTGCTCTGGGTGGTTAGGTGATTTATAGCAGTGGATCTTCTATTGCAATTTAGTATGCGTCCTCTATTCCACGCAGTAAGATTATGCGGTATTGAAGTTTTCCGAACTAACGTATACGGCATAATATCATTGTTGTGATTATGTGAGGAAAAAAAATCTCTCCTCATGCTCTATATTTATGAAATCTCTCCTCATGCTCTATATTTATGAACAGTTTAAATCCTTTGTCTGACTGGAGGTGTTGTACTATATTCCTCAATCGTTTTCTTTGACACTGAATTTTACACGAACATTTCTCAGATTTGGAATGGTTATTGGGATTCATGTTCCTTCCTAACTTCTCTGCAGGTACACGAGAACATAAATCTCTTTTGCCAAGCTCGGAACAATATCCTTTCCAGCTTAAACGAGTATGTTATGCTCTAAACTTATTGTTTATGCTATTGATTTATCAGTGTCGACATTCATATAATTCCTAGTTTAGCATGGGCTACTTTTGTTAATAAAGAGCTTTTGGATAGATTTTTCATTATTTAGATGTTATCGATGTTCATTTTCTCGATTTGTGCGTGTCATCCTTGCGCAGGGACCATGCTAATCTTCTCTGTATCGTTCCAATTTTATCGGATGTTCATTTTCTGTATCTCCATATTAAGCTATATAGTTGTCTAGCCCAACCTCAAAACCGTCCCCCAAAAAGATCCTACCTCTAGGTGGTTGCCTTTGCTTTCCCAACTATGTCATGATCATTCATATGTACAAGTAAAACAGCCATTCATCTTTGTCTTGATCTCGCTAAGTATCCATCATTAACCTATAGGTATTCGAAAGCATCCGGCTCTGCGAGGTAACTGGTATTCTTGCAACTTACAGGCTGCTTACAGATAGATTGCCGGGTTTCACGTTATAGGAAAGAGAATTATAACATCTTGCAAGAGTTTTGTGGGTAAAATAGGAGAAGTAACTGTCGAATAGTCGCAAAGTGAACAAGCACTACATCTGTGTTGCAATTTGCTGAGTCTTGTAATGATGGAAGTCCCTGATTATGGGGCATAGATTAGAAGGTTATATAAAAGTTCAGATACTGAATTTATCTGTCATATTAACCAGATTGAATGACACACGGGAGATAATGAAGCAGATGCCGGATCTTCCAGTTAAGCTTAATGAGCAACTCTCTAGCTCCGCGCTTCCGAGTGCACCCTTGCTGAAGAAAGCTTGAAGTGGAAGCTTGGTGATGTTGCCAGGTAGGGAAGTATGATGAAGATAATACATTAGAATAAACAGGCTAATCGCGTCTCTCTGGGTGCTTGAGTCAACTATGTAGATATGTGGCCAGCTTCAGTAATTTTTTTCTTCTTTTTCTCCTTCTTAGTTGCTTGATTTATTGTAGGAGAAATGTTGGTTTTGTTATTTACACAACTAGTTACACGGGTAGGATTCTGGATTTGTAAATCTTTTGAATAAGAGCTTCAGATACATTTTTTTTTTCTCATCTTAGGGACCTGATTATATTTAAAGTTCCGTTAAAAATACATCCATACCATCTGATGTGTTCAGGGACGGATCCGGAATACACACACACATATGTGTGTGTGTGTATTGTGTGTATCATATTGCTATACGGGGTCTGAATGTTGGACATTTAATTATGAGAGTGAACATAGAATGTGAGTGATATTAAGATGGATGTGTGGACGTACAAGGATAAAATAATAAATGAACACATAAAAAGAAAAGTTGGCATGAATTCTATAGATGAGAAGTTAGGGAATTAAGGTTAAACTGATATGGATGTGCAAAGGAGAAAATAAATGAGATGTATGTTAAACGTGAGAGAGACCAAAGAAGACATCGAGAGACCATAAGGATATGATTTATATGATAATTGGGAGCATATGGTCATTCATAGAGCACAATGGATATATCTGATTCATGTAGCCGCCGATATCATGACGGTATAAAATTTTAGTGAGAATTTTATGTATTTAAGTTTGAATTATGGTTGATATTATATAATAGTGTTGAAAGACATGTATTCTAAAGGTGCATATCATGAATTAGGTATTAGAAGACATATAAGGATTATACGATTTAGGTTACGAAAAAGTTTGGTTGATGTTGTATGTGTTTGTGTATGTTTGTGTGTGTATATATATAAATACAAGAATCCACAGGTTTTGAAACATACTTCTTGAAAGAGAACTTTTCATGCACTTTTGTAAAACCCTACATAATTTTTTCTTCCTGCTTATACCTATGATTAAACATTTCAATACACAAGTTAATCTTCTTTTCATAGATCAAACGAAAAGAAAAAACCACTATATTGTGGGGGACATTGGTAGTATATTCACCTAGCTCAAGTAGTAGAGACAATTTTATTTTAAGATTTGTTACGTATGTGTATTACGTTTATTTGTTTTCCTTTTGTTTCTATTTGGTTACTATATCTCGTCATATTTTTTTCCAACACGTGTCCTGTCATCCAACATCACTTAACCCACTATTCAAGTATTCATCTCTAAGGCTATTCTCAATCACCGAACCCTTTCAATACCTTTCCTAACAAAGACACGAACAGGAGGTAGCTGTACATTTACTTCATGGGTCAGCAGATTCTTCCAATACCATAATTCCATATTCCATGTCTCGATTCCCAGAAGACGTACTTCCACAAAGTGGATTTTTCTTTTTTTAATGTCTTCAATAAGTGTGTGTTCTTTTTCTGTATTACGAAATATCAACGATGGCAGTGGCTAGTACATTACCTATGATGTCCTCGGTATAAAAACTTTTAGTGATAGAACCAAGTCCTCCAAGTCTATACTGAGCAACCAAACGAACGGAGATATTTTTGGTTCCTGTAATAAAGGAAAAAAAACAACATGAGTCACACATGAAGACAAGTAGATGACGCTAGCCGTCATCAATCATGGCCGTGATTTCATAGCAATGCTCGTCTTCTCTTTTATAGTTGGATGAATCTAATCGACAAGGTTGAGTCACTTGCAAGAGTAGCCCGAGTTAAATGCCACTTCTAAGCCTGATAATTCAATCAATTCGACATCTACGAGAGCTGGATGCTCGGGAAGACCTTCAGAAAAAGCAGCAATAACGTTACCTGAATGACCCCGGTATATTCGTCCAATTGCAGCTTTGCCCTAACGCTTGGAACCGTCTACTTTACACGTAACGTAACCATCTATGATTCTCAAAATTTTAGGCTTTGAAACTGAACTGGCAGACAGGTATCATGATGCTGTACTTGTGCCGAGGAGTCTTCCAACCTTCAAAGAGACCTTTGCGTCGGGCCCTTCAAATGTGACACAGTAAGATTGCGAAGAAAGCTACTTGCGCCGAGGAGCATACCCAATGCATTTACTTATCATTTTTCGAACGAAATATCAAGTTGGCATATACTTTGGATATCAACAACATTATCTCATTGCTCTAGGGTTCGTGTCTATGACGAGATATAAGGTCATTGTTTTAGGGTTCGTGTATATGACGAGGTATAAGGAGTCGGATGTACGCAACCATGTCTATATGTTAGAAACACACAGAAGTTGTTTACTGATGACCCATAATGAAAATTGAATCAAGCTGTATCAATCAACTGATACTTTTAGTAAGTTATTTTGATTTATTCCATCATATTCTAAAATTAAAAAAGAATGTATAATAGAAATTTAAATATTTTGAGATATATGATATTCAAAGAAACAGTGCCTCCAGCTCTCTGGACCACCTCCGACCAAGCTACAAACACCATCTGAAATTCCCCGTTTGCTTAAATTATCCTAAGCTTGAAGGCAAATCTGACCCACTATTCATATAAAGTGTGCCACTCTTGGTTGGATCGGCAGGTTCCAAATTTAATTCTATTGGGAACCCGAGCTTCATGAAGAGGAGGGGAAGACCCAGCAGATTCCTCTTCGCACGTCACGGGCAATACAGATACTACGAAGCTTTTCATCAACTTATGAGCACTAATAACTTTTACCCTCTAGAGATTAATTTTAAGCCACTCATGTTTGTTCGTTTTTCAAGCATTTGAGCAATCGGATTCTTTCCTTTTCATGGTTCACGTAAAAAAAAAAAAAAGACCTTCCCAATACATTCGAATTTCACGTTCCCGATACATTAGACTTTCGCGTTTGCGTAGAATCCAACGAGAGACATCTATTGTATGGAGAATCTGTTCGCTAGTATACCAATAGAAACACTCCACGAAACATAATTTACATTACAATATAGCTTTACACGATTTTAGTATGGTGTGAAGTTTAAACTAATAGAACCTCACAAAATTCGCTTATTGTCCGGTTCAAACTTAATCCACTTACTAAACAAGCCTAAGTATATTTAATATCTTAAGGGCTGAGTGAATTAGCCTTCCTCAAACATACCAACTCCCAGCACCCAGGTAGACTAGCAAAGTTGTACTTTGAAAAGGCCAAAGGACTTGCATACATAAATGGAATAGCAAGTATGATTTGCGACACTGGAGAGTGTTCTTGACTAAGTTTGACACTTCGCCTTATATCTCCTTGCATAAACGCTTTAGTTATTATCAATGTCAAGATCTCAACAATGCCTACTAGAATGCCTATATACGAATTATAGAAACTATAAATAAAGTTTATTCGCTATTCCAAGGATTCTCTAAGGTGGATGGTTGGGGGAATTGGGAATAAGGGAATGAGTTTGGAGAAATCCAAACCCAACCGGTTTCATTTTGATATCCAACTATTTGGTAATAGATATCGTTTATACTAATACTAGCCCCCTGTCTATCAAAATGTGGGAAGGGGAATGGGGAGCCGCCGGTCCACCGGCGACCACTATTCTGACCGGTCACTATTCTCATTCTCACTTTAATACCAAACAACTATCACTTTCAACCCCAAACTCATTCCTTATCATACACATTCCGATTCTATTTCCGATACCCAAGTGCTAACCAAACGCCACGTAAGTGTCAATGATCCTTCATCGGGATCCCGCAATGCATGATGGTTTTCTTATAAAACTTTGAATATATTTAAAAAGTTGTATATATTTCTTAAATCATTGAACATAACAATCCAGCAGCTAAGCTCCAGTATCAGCCCTTAAGCCACTTCTAAGACGATATGATTTGCACAGGCAGTAACAACGAAACTAAAACCTCCAGAGAATCAATCTCCCCTTCAATAACAGAAACAAAATAACTCTGATGCAAAAATTAATTAGGCAAAATTTTATCCCAAAATTTCATAAATCCACAGAAAGAAGTCATTACTCGGGTAACTAAGAAAGTGAAAACAACTTCCATTAAGCTGTGCTAATCTTTACTCATCATCCTCATCGTCGTCATCGTCGTCGTCATTGCCAGCAGCTGCATTCAATGCATTTAACCTCTCTATCAACCGAGCCTTCCTTTCGTCATATGTCAGCTTCTTGAGGTTGTACCTGCAAGAAAAAGTTTGATAAAACAGACGTTAGAAGTAGTGAGATACAGGAAAGTCTCAGACAACTATTCCTATAGTTAAAGCACCACAACATGCAAAAGTCCTAACCTCTTGTGCTCTTTAGGGGCCTCCTTCTCAGTTTTCTTTGGCATAGGGTCGGCACGGATAGCTGCATGGACCTTCTTGTACAACTCTTCAAGCTGATCTGCTTCAATACCTTTGGCAACGTACCTGCTAAAATGGGTCTGATATCTCTCAGGCTCATCTTCAATCAAGGTCTGCACATCCAGAATCAGCACATGTCACCATCAGCAATGAATTAACAAGAAAAACAGATATATGGAGGACACATGTATGTGTTTGTGTTTGCAGAATCATTGTTTCTGCCGTCACCTTCATATATGCAGCAACATGACCACCGTGAAGGTATTTGCGGTGAACATCAGGATTAAGTTGCTTGCCATCCTTCTCAAATCCAGCAAATCTCTTTTCACTGTGAGGAATATCAAGCCCTCCATCCAATGCACCCTACCAACAGGGAACCAACTATTTCTCAGCATCATTCCATAAAAAAACAAACAGCAAGTTTGTCCAACTTGTGTACCAGTTAAGACAAGTACTTAAGAATTTTCTCCAGGGCAAGATGCCCGTTCTAAATGTTGAAGGACTAATAGATTTTGCATACCTTCAAGGCACCAAATACACGATTCCCAGTGGTGGTTCGGATAAGACCAACATCCAAAAGGGCACGGAAGGGCCTCCTGCTTTCAGAAGGCTCAACAGAATAATCTTCACCGGTTGCCTGTGAATCATCAAATACATGAATTGCTACTTAGACAGACATTACTAAAAGATGAATTCCTGCACATCTCAGCGAATGACCCCCCCCTACGAAAACAAAAAATCATTTTCTATTCTCATACTTGGGCTTCAAGATTTACAGAAACAAAGTAAGCTAACATAGTGAAGGTAAATAAGCACAACTAAATTACCTCGACATTTCCTTCATATTCCCCATCCATCTCGAGCATTTTGAGTACACGACGAGCAAGCAGAAGCCCAGTACAGTAAGCTATAGAAAAGGAGATTATATGAAAAACAAAGGTTGCTGCTGGACTAGAAATCTTAACTAAGGTGAAAGGTACCTGCGGAATAATTAGTCAAGCCAACCTCAAGGCCATAGTGAGGCAATTCATGTGAATATGCAGCAGCAAGAACCATGTCACCAGCAATGCTAGCAGAGATGATTTGAGCAATTATGTCTTTATTGGTCTATGGTCGGCGTTAAGGTATCTTACAGTGAGGCCAAAAAATGCAATAGAAGAGGGAAATGACAAAAATTACTTAAAATGATAATAGAGTCCATGAAACAACAGCCATAGCATGATCATACAGCAAACTCACCTTGCATAGATTCACGAGTGTAGAATAGGAATAAGCACAGATATTGAGGCATTAGAAGGGGCATAGATATAGATAATAATTTGAAAGGAAAATACAAGTAAGAACCTCCAAATATCTAGCAAATAATTCAAACAACAATAGTGACAGCAGCACAACTAAATGTACTAGACATATGCAGAACACGTAAATAAAACGATAACGTTGACAACATAGGATACAAATCTGACTACAAAGCGGTATTTAGGTGTGTTATATTTGTTCTTGTCCTGATTGATCAGTCGGACCCTGGCACGATAGTCAGTCTTTCCCTCTACAGAAGGCATAAAACTCAAATGAGCAAAATCTATACATCTAAATTATTATCTTGCACAAGAATGGACTATGTACCTCTTCTTCTCTTAAAGGGAACTTGGAAACGCTTGAAGTAAGCCCTGGACTTCTGAGCTTTAACAAACGGCTGAAAAAAATCGAAAGAATACTTACAAAAAAAAACAAATATCGAAAGAACAAAAGTCAAAACCTAAAATTTCAATTAAGGTCATGACTTTTGTAATCACTCTATCAAGCTAAAAGAAAAATCATAATATTCAAAACATAAACACCACTTCTAGATCCTGTTGATTGTTTATTCAGTCACCTAAATTATGTCTCTGAAACTACCCAAGCATCAAATGAAATAACAATAACATTAACATCAGGAATGAGAACCGATGCCAAAATCACCAGAGTCTAGACAAGATTACTCAAAATTAAACATCATATGAATCCAGAGGAACTCTCAAACATTTACGGTCATGTCATACATTTAGAATAAAGCAAAACTCATATCAAATAAGCCTGCTTAACGGATCGAAAAGAAGAGTTGAACAAATAGTGATGATTCTCACCATTTTTCTTCCCCGACTTAAATCCTCTGTGCTTCGGCAGTTCGTCCTTTACGGGGTAAAGCACGCGAAGGAAAGCGAGGCGTTATAAATACGGGGTACAAGAACTAGGGTTTTACGTTCTTGGGCCTTATAGTTGGACTCTCTTGAATACCCTTAAAGCCCAAATATTCTTTCTTTTTTTTCGTTTTCTTGAAAAAATGAAAAAAAAAACTTCTTCCCAAAAAACAAATTGAAAAGGATATACACGTAATTACGCCTTCCTAAAGTCTTTTTATTACATTCTATAAAAAAAGGTTTTTTATTACATAAAAAAAGTTTATTATAAATGGGCCAATTATATGTTTTAGTAATGTTTGGCATGTTTTCCATGAGAATACAGGTTTTGCAGGTCTTCGTACGAAGGACTGGGCATATTATGGATAAAATTAACTATCTGGATGATTATATCCCACTATTAGAGTATGCATTTCCACAAGGAAGTGTGTATGCAATATGATGTTGTTTTCCTATGTCTCATCTTTTATGTATGCTATCTTTTATCATAAGTATTTTATTACTACAAAATGAAGCTTTCCGAATGAGTGATTAAGAAAATAAAACGAAAGGAAATGGCGTATCTAAAAATCATTTTTGATCTATAGTGAAAAGGTCAACGATGGGAGCTCTCTTAACGAGACTAATAGATAGATATCGAAAGAAGAACATGATTTGCATATGGCTTTTATTGACTTGGAAAAAAAACATATGATAAAGTTTTATGAGAGATCATGCGGAGAGTGATTGAAAAGAAATGTGTTATAGTAGCATACACATAAATTATTAAAAATATGTATGAGAATGCAGTGACAAATGTAAGAATTATAAGAAGTCTAAGCCCATAGTTTATATCAAGGATCTTCATTGAATCCATATTTATCTGTTTTATTTATAGATGAACTCACTCAATAGATTCAAAATAAAAGTTTGGCGGAGCATGTTATGTACAGATGACATTGTTGGTGGATGAGACTAATAAAGGAATCAATGATAAGCTAGGATGTTGGCGGGAGACATTAGAAAAAAAATGACTTCAACTGAGTCAAAATAAGGCACATTATATTAAATTTGATTTTAACAATAAAAGAATTACGTTGGAACCTTGTGTGAGACTATAGACCAAAATATTTAACTGAGTGAGTATTTTAGATATTTATGATCTATATTACAAATAGATGAAAGAATGACAAAGATGTGACTGCCTTACACGTAAATCGGTATTTGTAAGTTCAGCTCGTTATTTGTTAGTCCAATGGGTTTGATCAGCTCAGTATGACAGCCTTACACATACATTGGTATTGAAAAAAAAAGTTTCACATCAAAAAATAGAAAACAAATGATAAATACATATAATTTTTTATCAATATATTTCACTGTCATTTCTACATACTTAGTTGTATTTTAAGATTTGTTATTGATTATTGATCAAATTAAATGATGTATTTTTATTTTAGAAAAGTGTATTTATCATCTATCAAACAAAAAAGCATAATCGATACATTGAAATGACTAACAAATCCCTGGTAAGCGACCTTGGACAGGGCTAATAATGTCAAGCCAATATGACCTATGCTTAATGGAAATAGTGCCGGGTCATTTTATCGTCAGCAACAACGCCTTAAAATATTGCATTTTGCGTCTCGCCGGAGCACGACCAAAGAGGGAAGCGTGTTTTCATTCTGCAGAAAATTTTGTCTAGGGTCTTCTTTCAGTTGATTCAGCAAGCATTGTTGGACGAGAGCGTGACGCCTTCGGCCTAAGTGCTGAAGACCCTATCTCAACCGCCAGTTTTCTCTCTTGGTCCTTCTAGCGCCACAAGCAAGTGCCTTTTGTTTTTCACAACTGACGAAATAGAGGTTATTTTGAAGTTGAGGTGATTGTTTCTTGGTTTTCTTTGGAATCCGTAGTGTATTGATGGCTGACCTTGTCTTTAGTTGTATTTTTGCGGGCTCGATCTTTGCAATTAATTGCAGCAAGGACAACAGTTTTAGGGTTCGTTTTCTGTTGAAATTCGGTGATAAATTGATAATTCGAGAGGGGGTCGACTAATTATTAGTAAGCCGTTATTTGTCTGAAGACGCTTCTTTCAAAGTCCGGATCATGTTTCCTTTTTATTTTTATTTATTTATTTAGTATTCTTGATACATTTTGAAAGAAGGACAATAGGCAATTTCTGTTGCTTTAATTTGGGCTAAAATTAATACGCGTTTTATTCTGTGTTCAAGTTTCTAATAATTAGTCTTCATTGGTTTAGTTTCTTTCTTAGAAGTTGCATACAAACAAAGAAGTGATCGACAACAAAGTGTTCCCTGTTGAGGGAGAAGATATAGCACAGCTTGCACATTAATATGTCCTTTTTATGTAACTTGACGAGCAATGCTGTAAACGTGGTTCTCTTTTGAGTGATCATTATTATCATCGTTCATTTGTATCGGATTCTTCTCCTCCGCTACGATTTCCCTGCAACTTCGTCTCATGATTGGGTGGAGAGTTGATATCCATTCAATGGTCAAAGGTATAGGAGGTTCAACGATGTAAAAGTTCTCCCAGAGCTTATTATGTGACGAGGAAGATTACATTCATATCCTTGGAAATCCCGTCTCCTCCTGCGAAATGTAGCTGTGCATTTGCAGTCCTGTCTGAAGGAGCTATATTAGTGATGAGAAGAAGTACAACTGGTCCATAGCAGATCTGCTACTAAGAATAACAATTATGTTGAAGAAAAGACTTAAAGTTATGTTTATATTTTTGGTTTACTAGAAAAACATTTAGTTTTTTCTAAATCCCAATCCTTTAGGGGTTTTTTAGACTTTTTCCCACGGATGTTTTTGTTTCATTGCTTTCACAATTCTTGGTGATCACACTGACTCAGAAAGTCAAGCTGTATAGGTTTGTGCTTTTGGACCCCTATATCTCTGCAAGTGCTTCGGTGTGTGACGGATGGTTAACAGCCTTATTGCCATAATCTTCTCTTTGTTCTGTCGCTATTTTTATCACCTTACTTTGCAATGCTGTGGCCTGATTACTCTTTCATGGACTTTTTGTTTCCTTTCCGTAGGTTTTTCCATCATGCTGAAAAAGTGTTTCTGATACATAGTTGCCTTCCTTGTTTGTTACAGTGTTTACAGTTCATAAATAGGGAGCTTATCTCTTGAGTCTGTCACATAAATTCTAATTTCACATAAAAATTCCCATTATATAAAATTCACATTTTCAATCCCTTATGGGGACCAACAGTGTCTAGCGTTTTGAAACACAAGTTGCTTAGGTCTAATCAGGGAATAAAGAGCTGAATACTGATCTATAGAAAGTAGACAAACAATGGCACTAAAACAGTCTGCCATCAGGAATACATACCGAATAATCCAATGAAGTCCTCGAAGTTATGAATGCCATGTCTTAATGCATGTTTTTTAAAGTAGTGCTTGTGTTTGAAACTGTGCAAACATGGATATATCTACAGCTATCTAATTTAAGTTGTATATTGAAGTTTGAGGATATTGATAGGTGTGTTACATGAAACAAATCGTGAACTTCCTTCAGCGTGAAAATTGGATGCCGATTTAGTATCTCATCTTAATGTCTCCTTAGTGACAGTACTTCAAGAGCCCAAATTTTTAATTTATCTGCCAAATGAAGTTAGTAAGAGAGAGTTTTAGTGATAATTGAATTACAGTGAGTTTCTAGTGCATAGTCTGTGAACAAGATATTATAGATAGCCACTATGTTTAGGTAGTGAGTGAAAGATTATCACTTCTTTTGGGTAAGTAAAATTTTAATTAATGCTAGGATATACAATAACTTAGGAACGTAACTACCTGGAAATAAATGCCGTAAAGCTAGGAATGTTTATAGTTTTTGGCAAAAATGCTCTGGTGTATACACATTTTGACAAAAATATCAGATTTTGTCTTATATTTCCTAATATTTCTCCAAGTACCAACGGAGGATATGTGATATAAGGTACTTATTCTTTCCATCTGTCCATTTCGATATTGCAGGCAATAAATGCTGTATTTACACATTAGATGCTGATTGATGGACCCTAATAGCAGTAAGTTTGGGAGAGGTAAGTCATTTTAGCTTCTAGGTTTGTTATTTAACTTCATGATACCTTATATTTAATTGGGGTGGGGACGAAAAAAAGAGATAAAACAGATTTCCCCCCCCCCCCCTCTCTCCCCAACCAAACCAACAAAACTCAAGCCTTTTTCCACGGGTCAGCCTCCCCAATCAAACCAAAAATGAAAATTGCTATAGACTCCCTTTTCTCTTCTATTTTATCACTGCCATGTCTTTGCTTATGCTGGCTTATTCCCTTTAAGATCTTCAAATTTGGCGCTTTTGTATGTGCGTGTGTGGGGTAAAGTTCAATTTGGTTAATCTGGTTGCTTTAAGGTAGCAATTATATTGTTTGATGTTGAAGTGAATAGAAACTTTAACTGATGGTAAAGAAGTATGTCGCCCATCAACGATGTGTCCTTGACAGAAGTAAAAATTGGAAAAGGTTTTTTTTTTGTTGTGGGGGGGGGGGGGGGGGGGTAAGTGGTTGAGGGAGAGCGAGGAGGAGAAGAAGAAGATAATAGGCATTGGCCTGTTTTTCTTAATCTCATTCCTATTCCGATTGAGTGTTCTATGATTGAGTGGAATAGAACACTTCTTTCCCCAGCCAGATTTGAATAAAATAGGGGTCGCACCCAAAGTTTTTAAGCATAGTAATGTCAAGAAAGTTAAATTAAAGGTTGAAAGTCAAGTAAGGACAAGGCATGTCCCTCTTTTGATTTTACTAGACAAGAGTGAAGACTAGAGTTTTTAGACTGAGACAGGGAATGCTTCTTCTGTTATGCTGGAAGTGTAGCAGGATTAAAAGAGTTGTCAGCATTCCCTCAGAATTTTCATTTCTGGATAGTTCAATTTTTAAAGAGGACTGTACCATGCTTTTATCTTCAGACTTGAACATATTAGTAGGTGGTAGAGGCTGACTTGTGAAAATTCAATAGCCTTTTGAGTTAAATATTGGCTGTATGTTTACAATTCTAAGGTTTGTGAGAAAAGAAGGGAAAATTTATACGCAGTTTGCATTTTAGAATGAATCGTTAAGCTCTCATACTCTGTCTCTTGCTGATTCTTGGGGCAAATGAAGGAGCATATCTTAGTGTCCCATCAGTTTTTCCTTCTTAGTACGATAACTATATGTGAAATGACTGGTCTATTTTGTTGGTTGTTCTTCTGAAGCTGCTTGATGAATGATGAGTATTGCCTGTTAAGAAATTTAGAGCAGTTGCCTTAGTTTACATTCGAGGTAGCAGTTACATTGACTTGATTTGTATCAGTTTCTGAATCTTACAAGTAGTTATATAGATTACCTGACTTTGTTATTACTGTCAATTTGGCCCTCTTATTAATTTCAGGACCAAGAGAACTTACAGGTTCCATTGACCTCATAAGCCAGTTCAAATTATTGCCTCACTATGAATTCTTTTGTAAGAAGTCACTTCCTGTGTCAATTTCTGATACACATTACCTGCACAATGTGGTTGGAGACACTGAAATTAGGAAAGGCGAGGGCATGCAATTAGATCAGCTCATTCAGGAGAGTTCCTTTTCTAGAGAGGCCAGTACAAGAATAGAGCCATTTGACTTGGATGTTTTAAGAGAAGCTTTCCAGCTGAGGGAAGCAGCTCCTGTTGATCTGCCTGCTGTAAGAAATCTTAATTCAAATTTTTTTTTTTGCTTTACAATTTTTTTCTTGCAAGTAGCCTGGACAGAGAACTCCGTATAATCTCCACTTACGTTTTCTTTTTCTGTACTTCTCATATTTTGTATTTTTTGTCCAACTTATTTTATATTTATCTCCTTCCAACTGGTTGGATTATACTCATCCATGACATCTGTTTTGAAGTCTGAGAAAGGTATTCCTACCATAGCTTCAAAATCTAAAAGTGAGAGTAAAGACAAGGAGAAGAAACATAGAAAGCACAAAGACAAGGATAAGGATAAGGAGCATAAGAAGCACAAACATCGGCATAAAGATCGAAGCAAGGACAAGGATAAGGAGAAGAAGAAAGACAAAAGTAGCCATCAGGATTCTGGTGCTGAACCCTCAAAGAAACATCATGAGAAGGTTCTTATTTTTAAGCATTTGCAGCATGTTACCTTTAAGAAGTGCTTGTGCTGAAAAGCTATATAATTGTTTGCTTCCTTAGTTTTTCGCCTAAGTCTTGAGTTCTCTTTGTTGGTAACTTTCTGGTTTTGAAGAAGTATATGATTTTTTCAATTGTAAAAACCATTGGATGAGACATAATCATTGAGAAGGTGCCTGCGCTTAATTGTAGCAATGGTCTGTGAAGTTTGAAGACTTCTGGTAGAATTTTCTTTATTATCCCTCTGATCTACTTCAGCTAATTTCACTGTAACTGTTTGCAATGCGGGTCTAGAAAAGGAAACATGACGGTGATGAAGATTTTCATGACATTCAGAAGCACAAGAAAAGTAAGGTACATGGTTGAACTCATTCGTCCTTTACTCCTCCCCCCCCCCCTTCTCCCCAATCGCATTTCTGTTGGTAACGATTTCTCTTGTATATACTCTTTTTGTAGCTATTTTAAGATAATAGATGATTCTTCAACTTATACAAATGTTTTTGTTGTGCGAATAGTGTCTGCACTTGAAATTTTCCCTAGTTGAATTTCTTCTTACAAGCTAAAAAATGCAGCATAAGACTGCAAAGATGGATGAGATGGGTGCTATCAGAGTAGCCGGCTGAAATTGGCTGCTCTCTTTGCTGTATATTCGTGTCTGAGAAGTTGCAGTTACAAATTTTGAGGCGTCACATGCCTATGTTTGTCCATTAATCAGGTACATACATTTTTTCTTCAAATTTTCTGCTAGTATTTAGTTGACGTCCCTCCTCCGCTTTATATATTTTCTTCTGTAAGGAACTGGGTTGTTCTTATTGCTTTGGCACTGTAACAGGGCTCGCTGTTTCAATTTTTCTTTCTACTTATTGAAAATCTCATTTTTAAGATTTCTCTTGGTCTACCTTTTCTCAAGTGTAAAAGGTGAAGGGTGCAGTGACTAAATGAAGCTAGGAAAAATGTAGAGATTTGTTAGCTAGTGGGAAACATCCATGTGATAGCAATAATTTCAGCTGCAACAGAGCAATAACTACTTTTTGTTTACTCTCGATAGGGGGATAGAATGAATGTTTACTTAATTTTATTGAATTCTCCTCTCGCTTTTTTCCTTGCAGAAGTGTTTGGATGTACTACAATGTGTTAAGGTGATTTCACCTGTGGAGGTCATTATTTTTTGAGAGGTGCAAAAGGCCAAAAACAATTGTGGTTCTATATATTGGTGCTGATGTTGAGAAACTGGACGCTGTATATATCTAGCTCGCTTACCTCTTGTTTGTTTATATGTTGGCTTTTGTACCATTATGAGTTCCATTTTAAACATGTAGCAAGTGGCGGCATTTTGCATCTCATTGTAGTTAGAAGAGTTAGGTCGAGTGAACTGCCAGCGTTTGTTCCATTTTTTTTAACTCAATTTTGTCCTAAGATGAATTTACATGTTTTAGATTATCAATGATGTAGAAGTTGCATGTAATTTAATTACCAAAAAGAGAAGCCAAGGCCGTCCCTGACTCTAATAGCTAAAATCAAATTGTTAAATTTGTTGGGTTTAGTAGTTTAGTTGACGAGCCTCACTCATTTTGATTCCTACCATTTTTTTCTGTATCAAGAATGGCATGTTTTGGGAGATAGGATCTTCCCACCCAATTTTCCTCACCGCACGCGTCACTGCATGACACGTGGCAGTAAGGGGGATGGTGAGGCTAGATGAGGGCCACCCGCATCTAGTCTCACCACCCCTCTCTGATGCCACGTGTTACGCGGTCATGAATGGGGTGAAGAAAAGTGGGGTGAGGAGATCCTATCCCGTCAATTGTGGGCGTGAATAAAGGAAAAGGAAGTGTAAACTCTGTAACTAGTGTTTGATGTAACTTCGGGAAGTGGGGGTTGTTTCTTAGCGCAGAGAATATTTTATCAATTATTTTTCATTAAAATATGCCATTTGAGGTTGCAAAAGATAATTTTGGTAGATTCTATTTTGGAGTGGAGTGCCGAAGTGCTGAGACCGCATAGAATAGGCTTTTTTGATGAAAAGGTGGGAGCAAGCGGGTTCAAATCTGGGGATGCAAATAATGAATCAAAATATGAGACTTTAAATCACGTTCTATCACGTGTATAAATTGATCAGCAATTTAAAATTTTCTTAAAGACCAGTTTGTACACGTAACGGTGCGTGATTTGAGACCTTATATTTTGTCTCACCGTTGACCTCTTCAGGTCTGAACCCGGAGCGGTCTTGTGTTTTTCATCTGATTCTTTAGTTACAATGTCTAATACAAGTAATGACCGAGTTCTGAGCTATTTTTATCCTATTCTCGTGTGACGAAAATACAAAGTATACTTCCCGCCGATTTTTACCGGGTTCAGATCTCATCACCGCACACGTCACCGCATGACACGTGGCAGCAGAGAGGGGTGGTGAAACTAGATGAGAGTATCCTCATTCAGTCTTACCACGCCTTCATGCTACCACGTGTCGCGCTCTGGGGAACACGGTGAGTCACCACGCGATGAGAGGATCACATCCGTTTTCACCCAGGGTGGGCACGATTATGGATGTGCATTTCGTTTCAATATTTCAAATTGGTGGAACTCAGAATATTGTTTGTTTGACGGATACGAATCGACACAATTTGTATGATAAGGGAAAATAAATACGCAGGCAAAAATTGTTTCACTTCTTCCTCCATGACCTGACCTGACGCTGGAAAAGAAGACGCAATTCGAGGAAGGATCTGTAATTGATGTCAGGCTAACAGAAACGGTAGAAATCGTCTTCCACGCAATTGGGTTCAAGAATCTTCTTTTGTTGGTCCATGTTAGCTTCTTTTCTTTATTTTTTTTTTAAAAAATCAGACGAAAATTTGGACGTGTCTTTGCCTTGCCGATTCCTCTTAGTAACTGGTTCCAAATAATTGGACACGTATTTTTTTCACCCCATATCTACCTCGTTTGTCCGTATTTAATCTTTGATCGAATTTTATTGAGTTTTGAACTGTCACAAGGATGACACCACAAATTTTACAATTCTATGAGTAATTATTTCAAGCCATAGTTATTTCAAACCAGTCAAATATTTAATTCATTGTAATAACCAATCAATATCGTTTTCGTACACATGTATATTTCTATTTTAACATTATTTTATTATATCATTATTTATTTTTTAGTCCACGAATACCATAAAACCCCTTTCCTACTTAGGACATTTAAGAAGCTATGTGGAAGCTTCGGACTATTTGGCCCAGACCATTTTTTTTTTTGTCACGAGATGGAGTTGAGGTACACTGGATGGTACAATTTGTGATCGAGACACATCTCAGTCCGCTCATGAATTAATTTATTATGATATGACACATATATAAAAAAAATAAACACGCACTTTATATTTATAGGTAGAATATGGTAGATATGATATAATAGCAATCTTTTAAAACTCAATCTAACTTATACAATTATACTGGTTACTCTGATGATCCAGTATAACGTCTTTTGTAGAATGTTTTATATTTTAGATTACTAATTCACACACCTAACACAAATTTTACAAATTTTATTATATATGCAAATGTAACAACAGCAACACATACTCAGTATATCCCAACGATAGCAAAAGCTATCACTAAGATCTGAGGAAAGTGCAAAACAAACAATACATTCATTTCGAAAGATAGAGAGTTTGATTCTAGCGAGACCCCTGCTCTATATATATGCAAACATACAAACATGTAAAATGTTGTTTTTAGAATGAGCATACGTGTGTGTCTATATATATAAATATGAGTACAACTATATAAGGAAGAGCTATAATTTGTGTCCTTTAATACGGCACTGAGATCACAAACATTTAAAGTAATATACAAAGAGTACATATAATCAAGATTCCTTCCGTTATATATTGATGTAGCTATCAGTTTGTGATGCATTGAGGAAAGTAGTTTAATTCTTTGGTTAGCAAGTAAATGTACGTTGATTTCTGCTGTCGGCCACGATGCCCAGACTTTGAGTACTACGCCCCGGGGCATAGTCCAGTGGTAAATGGCAAAGGTGATTGGGGCTAGAACTCCGACGTTCCGAGTTTGAGTCCGTGTGAAGACAATCATTGTTGAAATATTACAAGGGTTGCCTCTGGGCTGGCTGGGTCTCGAGTGTCCTCTCCCTTTGCAGGGCTTCCGGTGGAGCACATCGCTCGATTTACATCCCACTTGGCTAAGGGGCCTCTGATACAGGTGGGGGAGAACCCACTCCCTCGTCAAAGACTTTGAGTACTACAAGATTAGTATCCAAGGAGATATTTCATTTGGCAATCATGCCTACATTTGCTTTCTTTTATAGTATTTGAATAGATGAATTTAATCAAGGACATTATAATGTACATGTCACTTAGCATTCAGCAAAAAAAGAGCAAATCATAGCATCATCCCATCCCACAATTAGAAAAAAGTAGCCATATAATATTGAACAAGATCTGAGTGGACCTGCTTTACAAAAGATCTTTTCCAAAGTCACTACTGCAAAAAATACTTTGCAAACCCTCTTTGTATCAAATAGGATCCCCTCACCGCAAGAGGGATGCGGTGACGCGTGACCGCGCGACACGTGCCAGCAAGAGGGGTGGTGAGGCTAGATGCAGGTGACCCTCATCTAGCCTCACCACCCCTCCTTGCTGCCACGTGTCGCGTGGTCACAAAGGAGGTAGGGAAAGTGGGAATGAGGAGATTCCAACCCGTATAAAAGCTATTATATCGGATCGATTCAGTTGCTCAAACCAAAAAAAAAAGACTTTTTTCTTGAAGATTCATAGATTTTTTTTTTAAATGAAACTAATGTATGGGAAAATAGCAGACCCACCATATCTAACGCAAAAACTTTTTGCAGTTGACAAGAATATAACATTAACGGGTAATATTAGTGCTTTGTGACTGTGAGTTCACTGGTTCAAACTGCCGAAACAACCTCTTGCACAAATGTGTAAAGTAAGGCTACGTATATCACATCGTGAAACCATCCGGCCCCTCCCGATCCTGCGCAAACTCAGGAGTCTAGTGCACCGGAAACGCCTATAAGAATAGAACAACTACAATCAAACCTATTTTTCTACTATACATATCGATCATTTTTCTTGCGTTTTATTTATTTGATTTATTTTTATTTTTGAGTACGTGCTTGAATCATTTCTTTCTTTTGTTTTCCTAATACCTAATGGATAATATGCGTCTTAAGAATGCACATATTTCAAAAATATTATATATCTCAACTCTGATTTCGGTCTAAATACTTAAAATTATCATTTAAATCTCATAACATCTACGTGACATTGCCTGCATAAATCAACTATCACGAGTGTGTTTCGTCTATGAAAACTTATCGGTAATTATCTATTGTTTCTATTCTTTTAGGACATAAACGCCATTGACAAATGCAACGTTAAAGTGTGTTTTCTGTTTAAATAATTGTGGTGGTGGTTTTGCAGCAATGTTTAGTGTGGCTTTCGTTAACGTGAGGGATAAAGGGTGTCGGCAGCTTCATGTTGAGGAGGGAGATTATTCGCCCATGTCGAATCGGGGTTGAGATCTCCTCACCCCCACTTTCCTCATCGTTACGTGGCAGCAAGGGAGGATGGTGAGGCTAGATGAGGGTCACCTGCATCTAGCCTCACCACTTTTCCTTGATGCCACGTGTCGCGCGGTCACGCGTCACCGCATCCTGTTGCGTTGAGATTATCCTATCCCGTCGAATCGGTGGCAGTACAGTACATGTACGTTTGCCTTGGTTATTGAGCTTTCCGGTGCAACAATATTTTGTCCACCGACATCTACTTCTATTGCTTACATATGATATAATAATATATCCTCGCCTCCATCTCAAAAATATTGTTAATTTTAAAACGAATAAAACATATACATACATATATGTGTATAAGCGTACATACACGTGTACGTGTGGTAATATATGTTTATTTGGACAATTATACAGTTTAGAATAAGACATTTATTCAGAGATGCAACAATATTTTCCTATTACTTTAAGGATTTCCGTTTTTGGTGGAGTAAAGGAGGGTCGTATGTACGCAACTTTACTCATGTGTTGGAAACACATAAATGTTGTTTCCGGATGACCCATAATGAAATTGCGTCAAGTATTGTGTCGATCGACTGCTACTTCATATTACAAGAAGCACATGCAATTTAATGAGTCATGTTGTTTTATTCCATCATATTCTAAAATTAAAGAATAACTTATATTTGAATCCATTTGAATTCTTTAGGTTTGGAAATACACTAATCAAAGGGAATTGATGTAACTGGTTCATCATCCTATGTTCATTTCTTTCTTTTGGCTTATTTTATGATTTTCAAAATTTGCTGGTAGGTTATTAGTTGGGTAATTGAGTCCGAATGGTGCATATGGATAATTGATCCGTTCCTTTGTATCTGCTAAATTCTTTTGGATGAACTTCGGTCAAACCATTCCGCTAACTAAAATCCATTTAGAATAACTCCAAAAAATCGGACTATTTTTTTTATTCCTTACATTGGCAGAAACTATTTTGATCTTTGAAATCTAAATATATTAATTTACACAATAAAGGATCATCTTTTATTGGGTATAAATTTCTAATTCAGCCTACATTTTGTGTATAGTGACTATTTGAAAATAAAATCAGATAACTTGCGGTATTTTGCAGTGACAAAAAAAAAGTATGTGGCTGAATCGTTGGTCTATATAGTCGAACAAAAACCTTGAGTTTATATATATATATATATATATATATATATATATATATATATATATATATATATATATATATATATATATATATATATATATATATATATCAAAACACACACATATACGTATGTGTGTGTAATGAACATCTTCACCTCAACATTGACAGCCATAACTTACGAAAATTATTGCAATAATATTTTGAGTAAGTTTCACATGGTATACTAGTATAACCCGTGACAATGGTCCTGACGTAATTTCATCATAGAAGCGATTATGGAATATGGAAAAAGATGGCATGTAAAGTAACAACTACACTCTCCTTTAAAAACATCCTTTTCAATTTCTCCTTGGTTATGTTTTTTTACTTTGTCCTAATCATGCAAATGACCAAAATGCTACTTGAAAGTAGACTTGTATAGTTTCAAATACATCTGCTGTGCTTCATTTCATAGTCAAATTGTAAAATTATATTAAACCTTTTTTGAGATATCTAGTTGTAGATAGTCACATCCCGATCTCATGAATTCTACCAGTTAAGTCCGAAATAGACTTGTGGATGGTATAAATCAAAAATCCAACAACATTTTATGTTGGTAACGTTTTTACCAGACAGCACACACAATGTGCTCATTGCAAACTGAACCAATAATCTTGTAACCTAATTAGATCATCACTCAAATCATAGTATTCCACCCAAGCTTCACATATCTTTTCTAGGTTTTTTTTTCGTAAAATTTTTCCTTAGGAATTCTTTTTATAGACATTTTCGTGTATATATGGAGGGCATGTATTACTTCTTCAAAATTTCCTTCACAAATCTTATCACGTTCTCTCAAACTACTTTAAAACGATACGTTCTCTAGAATTTTTTATTTATTTTTCTTTTCGTGCCAAGTTACACGTTCCTATCACTACTAAGATGATTTTTAAGTTCTAGTTGCAAAAAGTAAAAAAATAAAAATTACCGTAACTTAGAGGTCTGTATCGTTTCAGGCTCAAAGAGTTCGTGTATGATATAAATTAGAAATTCGACGACCTTTTAGATTGATAAAGCTTTTTACTAGACAACACACGCAAAATGCTTACTGTAAATTAAGTCATCAACCTTTTAATTCAACTAACCCTATACTAATATGATTGCATGTTACATAAGCTTGACTTGAAAGTGGTCCTATACGATGATGGAGAATGTATAATAGATTGAAGATTGGATTCTTTCACCACTAGTGGCAGGGAAAGAAACGATAAATGAACCAATGATTTTCTTCAAAAGGTTCTAAATTCCCTTTTCAAGTGGCCAACCCTAGTTTAAATCATAGAAGCCAATAAGAAAACAACGTCACAACCCTAGTTTAGATCATATACAGACATATATATATATATGTATGTATATTTAAAAGATTATTTTATCAGTCTCATTAAGTGATATTATTTGAAGTCAATCGTGATTATAATAAAAAGTAAAAAAATAACTACAATTAGGTTAGTAAGTAGAACATAAGTTACTAGTAATTGAATTTTCATGGAGAAAAGGAGGGTGAAACACGTAGGATGCATTTTTTAGATGTTGACAATAGGTGAAAGATAAAGTCAAAACATGGATGTGATACCGCCAGCAAAACCTTAGCTGTAAGCACAGCCCAATGCTAATATCCAACCCTCCATATGTATTTCCGTAGCGTTCGAAAAGAGATGTGATTGTTTTGCGATCTAATGTATGCAATCTTATCGTATGCTCTGTACAAGAAGATGCTTCGGTGGCTCGAATCCGTGACCCGAAGGTCACAAATTTTAACATGTACGTGTGTAAATTCGTTTTTAAATAATCAAAATGGAATACTTGATCGACATCTTATTATGAAAATATGTATTTTAAGCCAGTGAGATGTATTTGTTCATATTTTCAACAGAATTATGATACTTATGATATAATATGGATGTCACGTCACATAACATAATTGTAGTTCACCATATATACCAAATCATAGGTACTTGTAGAAAACCATTAGGCTATGTGGTTAAGGATGAGAGAGATCATCCTATAAAATAATCTTTCTTATATGTCTAGGGCTATTGCAATATGTAAAAATACGAGGTTTTATTAAGACACATTGCTTAGTGTATGTGTGCTTTGATAAAACAACATAGTTTTAAAATTATAATGTATTAATAGAGAAATCCATTCTGACTCATGGTTAAGTAACATTTTTTTTATCACAGTATCGTAGTTTGCGTTTCTTTAAAGTATAAAAAAATAATTTCAAATTTTGTTAAAATATTACTAGTAGATTTAGAAATTCATTAACAAAATAAGCTATGTCCATCATTACACTAAAAAAATTGAATGAAAAGAATCTTTTATGAATGGTGGTATTGTTACATATACTTCTAAGGAAATAAATGTAGAAGGCGTACTTTTAAATTAACCAAAAGAGTGTAAGGTAAAACTGAGTATATCAGATTTCGAAGCAAAAATGGCTAAGAATGTGATGCATCAAAACAAACCATTAAAGATGTGTTTGTCTTTTTGTTTGTATTTATCAAAGTCTCCCCTTAATTAAAAGAAAAATATATGAGATAGAATTATGCAGTTGGGTGTACTTGCCCAGTTGCCTAGGGTTTGTATCTCTTCACCCTCACTTTCCTCATCTCATTTGTGACCACGCGACATGTGGCAGCAAGGGAGGATGGTGAGGCTAGATGAGGGCCACCTGCATCTAGCCTCATCATCCCCTCTTGCTGCCACGTGTCGCGCGGTCATGCGTCACCGCACCCCTCTTGCGGTGAGGGGATCCTATCCCAGTTGCCTATGCATAATATTAGATGCAAAACTAATATTTGCGTATAACATTTTGTGTGAGTCACCGTGTAAATCTTCATCCAACTTAAGAGATCGTTGAACTTATGATTTGTATCTTCTACAATGCTCAATCGGACTCGAACAGTAGAGGCCCTTGTATGACCTTTGCTCCAATATGCAAAACATCGACTCCAATAACTTCGTGTCAGCTTAAAAAATAGCTGAAAGAATTTCGTGAAATATATAAATGAAATACTATTAGAACAGAATTAACATCTATCCCTCTACATATATTTATTCTTTCTATTCAACTTTTCAGTTTTTCATTATTATTGGGTTTGAAAACGTTGGTGGTGTTGATGTGACACTCGGTACATGATTCCACAGACTAGAAAACAGGAAAGCAGCTTTTAAATGAGTAAAAACAAAAAGAGTAAAACAGGAGAGCGTTTTCCGACCCGAGAATCCGTCTGGCATGCAATTATGAGTTTGACTTTTCCAGTGATTATCATTTTCTTTCTTTTTTTAGTCAATTAATCAATATTATACAGCTGAAATAAAACATGCAATTATTGGTCATTAAGTATAACGCAAGTTCATGTACATATATAATAAAGTTGTGATAAGAAAAATCATTCATTTTTTACGCATTTAAAACATCATAGGTTTTGTGTTGAACAAAATTAATATGCTATATTTTTTTTTATTTAAATGGGTATATCGATGTATCATATTACGCCACTAATTCTCACATTATTTTTTAAATAGTTAGCATTAATTCCTCCCAAGAGAAATATACTTAGCAGTAGTTAAAATATTAAATAGCATCAATCATGACAATGATGAAATAGTTTAGCCCACATACTCTCCATTTGACCAAATAGTGTATGTACACATAGGCGTGAACATATATGTGTATATATGTATATGTGTATGTATGTATCTGTAAACAACATTAATTAGAACGTGCGAAAAAAACTGGTTTAATGAGATGAACAAGGCGTGACAAAAAAAATTTCCATAAAGTTCGCCGTGGTCCTCTTCGCTGTTTGGTTTAATAATTAGTCATGACTTTTAGTAATGCTTAATTTAGATCAGGATTGATGTGATTTATTTTAAATCATTTGACTAAAAAAATTGGTACAATAAATTATCACTTATTCTCTTTGTTCAAAAAATATTATGATAGTTTGGCTTCACCATATTTTAAATAAGTCAAATTATTTTGATCACTATTCATATTCTATCTTTAGTTGATTAAATTGATGCAAACCATAAAAATTATGTAAATGCTAATTGAAAAGATACCATAAAAACTTTGATTGCTAAATTTTTCTACATCTAGAAAGTGGACAATATGTTTGAGACAAAATGAAAACTATGTCAATATTTTGTGACAGAAGAAGTAAAATATAAAAAGTCTTTAATACGATATTCGTTTTAATCTTAGTAACGTCTACTCAAATTTTAAAAATAATGTTATTCTTGTTTTTTTGAAAATTATTTCTCTTATATGGTGAAATTTTTGAGAAATAAAACGATGAGTTAAAAGTTATATTCATGATTACAATACATAACCAAAAGGGCTCTTATTTTTTGAACATGTATCATGTTATACAATTATACGTGTTCTATCATATAAATATTTATTTATACATGTTCTATCGAATAAATAAACATGTACCATGTTATACAGTTATTCATTTATACTTGTTATACATACATTTATACGTGTTCTATCGAATAAATATTTTCTTAACATGTAGAAGCTATCCATCGTCAACAATAATGACTAATCTTTTTTCAATGGTCATAGTTCTATTTGGACGTTTTTGTTTATGACCATGAAATGTTTTTCTATTTCCATAAACCAAATCGAACTCCTGAATAGTTACCTGACCATGAAATACTCTTTTATTTTTAGAATCGAACTATTAAATGTTTAAAAGATGAGATAAGCTAACTATAATACCATACCTTATCCTTTAATATATTTTTTTTTTGGGTTTTTGAAAGGTATAACTTTTTTCTAATACATTATACACGCACACATTTTTAACGTTGTACTGTAAGACAACAGGTTTATCTCCCCCCTCATACTCCGTTCCATGCAATGATCCAGATATCACTCGTCACTCATCCGAGACCTCTCTCCGCTTTTCACACTCCAAACACTCACTGTGTGAAAAGAACTAGTCGCCAACAGTCTACAGGTCGTTGAATAAAGAAACGATGCCGGTATGCTCCTCCATCCTCCACCGTCTCATCATTTTATTTGCATTCTTCACACCTCCCCTTCTTTCCTCCTCCTCCGCCTACCACCGCCGCCGCATTCTTCACCAACCATTTTTACCACAAGATTCTACCCCACCCCCATCACCCCCTGCTTCCACTCCTCCTTTTTCTATTTCTACCCCTCCTCCCGGCGCCCCTTTTTTCCCTTCTTTCCCTTCGCCTTCTCCTCCTCCTCCCCCTCCGCCTTCTGTAGACTCTTTGCCGGCTAATGTATCTTCTCTAAGTCTCCCTCATTCTTCTAAACCTACACGCGCTTCTTATAAACTCATCGCCGCCGCTATCGTTGCCGTTGTTGCTGCCCTTTTGGTGCTTGGACTTGCCTTGTATTGCCATTTTCGGAAGAGGAAAAGTCGGGATTTTTCGGATACTAAAACCCAGAGATCTGATAACAGTTCCCGGATCAATTTTGCCGTTACCGGCGACAGGAATGTTCCGAAGCTTCAGAGGCCATCGCAGACCAGCTCTGAGTTTCTTTATTTGGGCACTTTGGTCAATACGCATGGTGCCATTGGTAATGACCGCACTGATTACCGACAAAATACATCTACCGATGATATAAATTCCCGAAAACTGGGGTCGCCGGAGCTCCGTCCATTGCCTCCTTTGAGTAGACAAACTATGAGGAGCAATCAAGGAAATGTCGAAGCGGATTCCTGTGGGGATGATGATGATGAAGAGTTTTACTCTCCAAGGGGATCTTTAGTGGGTAGAGAGAGCTCGATCGGCGCTGAATCGGCGTCAAGGAGAGTTTTCTCTGCTGTAGAGTTGGAGAAATTCGGTGGGCTTTGCTCGTCTTCTTCGTATTCATCTTCAAGTTCTGCTTCTGGCTCGCCGGAAAGGTCTTTGTCCCACAGCATTTCGCCACGTGTTAGCTTGAGCCCTAAGGAATTCAGGCTTAAGTCGCCGGCACTTGTCGCTGTTCAGGCTGCTCCTTCACGGCCCCCGCCACCTCTTTTATCATCATCTCATCGAATGCCGTTAGTTGAGCACAAAGAATCCCAAACGCCATCTCAATTTTCGTCGTTTTCCCCCTCACCGCCTAGTTCAACCTCGCCAGAAAGAGTTTATAGTAGGAGCAGGAACTCGTCCCCTGGACTTTCTAATTGTTCAGATGACCACTTGGGTTCTCCTCAGCTGTTTGGTTGTCCTGCTCCCCCTGTTCCATCACCCCACCCGGTTTCTGCCCCACCGCCGCCTCCTCCTCCTCCTCCTCCTCCTCCTCCTCCATTATCAGTTAAGAACGGGGGAAGTCCAAGAACCCCAGCCCCACAAACCAGGAAGTTAGCATCTGAGCCCCCGATTCTGGTGGCGCCTCTAAGGCATATGTCAGTGGACTTTCCCTCTTTAATTTCTCCAATGCAGTTACCTTCTAATCTGGAGGCTGGTGAAAAGAATGATAAGGGGATTGATTGTAAAGTCAATTCAGATAATAATGAAGAGGTTTTGAAACCAAAGTTGAAACCTTTGCACTGGGATAAAGTGAGAGCTAGTTCTGATCGTGAAATGGTGTGGGATCAATTCAAGTCGAGTTCGTTTAAGTAATGATAATGCATTTATTTTTATTGGTTTCTGAATGCTAACGGTAGATTCGGAGTTTGATGAATAATTCTGTTGGATTATATGCAGATTGAATGAAGAGATGATTGAGACCTTGTTTGTTGTCAAGGCTCCTACTCAAACTCCTAAGGAAGCAACTCGGTGGCAAGTGCTTCCATTACCTACCCAGGAGAATAGGGTACTAGATCCTAAAAAGTCTCAAAATATTGCCATTTCGCTCAGGGCTCTCAATGTCACCATGGAAGAAGTCTGTGATGCCCTCGTGGAAGGTGTGTTTATTTTGTGGTTATGAATTCAACGGTCATGGACTATTAGCAAGTAAACTCCTATGAGTCTTTGTGTGTGCCCTTACCAAAGAGGATGATGAATTTTTGGTTTTGTTTTCTTTTAAATTCAGAGCAACATGAATTTTCATCCCTGATTAACTTTTAATTTGATTTTTGTACCAGCATTTCACCACCTGTTTTGATAGTACTTGTGAAGGAGATAGCAGAAACTCCTCCCCTGATGGTTTCTCTAATTACCCATCCAGGAAGAGAATTATCTCTTTAAGATCTCTCCCTCCCCCCCCCCCCCCCCCCCCCCCCCAAAAAAAAAAAAAAAAAAAAATCTGTATGAACTTTAACATCTGTGCCTTTTCTTACATGGTTATGCTTCAATTATTAATGAAACTGAGGATATGCTACGAACTTTAACAAACTAATCAACTGGTATTTGGGTTCTCTACAACTGCATTGCTACGTCATGCAAAGCAATGTCAGCATCTTCTATTTGGGTTCTCTGCAACTGCATACGACTTTCCTAGCAATGCAAAGCAATGTCAGCATCATTTATTTTGTCATTCAAGTAATTACAGTATTTGCGTTTTATTCCGAGTCCTTTACATGTGTAGACCATTGCAGTTCATCTGAAAGGATTTTTGTTACTTTTGCGTTTACACAGGCAATTCAGATAGTCTTGGAACTGAGCTTCTTGAGAGTTTATTGAAGATGGCTCCAACGAAAGAAGAGGAGCGTAAGCTTAAAGAATGCACAGACGATTCTCCGATTAAGCTTGGGCCAGCTGAGAAATTTCTGAAGACCGTGCTTGATATTCCCTTTGCATTTAAAAGAGTGGAGGCTTTGCTCTATGTATCCAACTTTGAATCTGAACTTGAGTATCTCAAAAACTCATTCCAGACTTTAGAGGTAATGTGTTCCTATCTTATAAATATATCACATCATATTCTTTTACTTGCTTCAGCTGAACCAAATATCCATATTAAAATAATTTAAAACTTTTGTAACATGAAAGTCAAGTGGATGGTCGAAGTCCTTTACGGATACTAAATTAAACTGAAAGGGGGTGCCCTTTAATATCAACCATCTGGTTTGATTATTTATGAAATTGAGTTTGTCTAAAAGCACATATTAATTCTTTTTCTTGAATAAATAATTCCCCTGGTATTGTGATTTTCTCCTACCAGTTGTAACAACCCGTTTCGGGTCTGTCCTTTTCAAGTCGCTCAAGAATTCTCAACTCAACCATTTATAGATCAAATGCGATTTAGGAACCAGAAGTCTAAACCACTTATTGCTTAGTATAACTGAATACTGATGTTCAAGTATGAATTTAACAGGCAGCTTGTGAAGAGCTCAGAAACAGCAGAATGTTCTTGAAACTTTTAGAAGCTGTGCTGAAAACTGGAAACCGCATGAATGTGGGCACAAACCGTGGCGATGCACATGCCTTCAAGCTTGATACACTGCTAAAGCTTGTGGACATCAAGGGGGCTGATGGGAAAACAACTCTTTTGCATTTTGTTGTTCAGGAGATAATAAGAAGTGAAGGTGCACGCCTTCATAGTGCAAATCAGAATAATATACCCTCTGTCAATGATGATCTCAAGTGCCGAAAGCTTGGGCTTCAGGTCGTCTCTAGTCTTGGTTCTGAACTCACAAACGTCAAGAAGGCTGCTGCAATGGATGCAGAAGTCCTTCACGCTGATGTCGTGAAGCTCTCTAATGGACTTGGAAACGTGGCTGAAGTTTCACGCTTAGTTGAATCAACAGGGCTGCAAGGGAGCAATATCCAGAAATTTTCCGACTCTATGTCCAAGTTCAAGAAACTGGCTGAGGAAGAGATCATAAGGATTCAAGCCCAAGAAAGCGTCGCATTGTCTTTGGTGAAAGAGATCACAGAATACTTTCATGGAAACTCAGCTAAGGAAGAGGCTCATCCATTTAGAATATTTATGGTGGTTAGAGACTTCCTTGCGGTTCTTGATCGTGTGTGCAAAGAAGTTGGATCCATAAACGATAGAACTACTGTCAGTACTGCCCATAAGTTTCCCATTCCGGTAAATCCTAACCAAATACAGACATTTAGCGGATTCCCTGGAAGGCGGCCGGACATATCTTCAGATGATGATAGCTCATAGCCTTGAAACGCTTATTTTCTTTTACAACTTGCTTTTGCCAAAAAGAATGTTGTCCGTGTATATTTTGGTCCAATAGGAGGGAGGTAGAAGGATTCTTACAAATGACATCAGGTATATATATATTTATGTAAGAGTATTCATTTCTTTAGCTTTTGTATTTATAAACAGATGGAGAACATTATGGAACAGTGCCCATTATATATTGTAATTGCTCCCTTACAAAAGAGTAACCACCAAGATGATATTGTTAGTGATGGAACACAATAAAAATGCTGAAATGCCAAATGGGCAGGAGTTCAGATCTAGGGAGGCTAAAAGTGAGACAAAACATTAGGTTTTCAATCACTAGTCGTCACGTGTAAAAAACAGTTTTTTTTTTTTAAAAAAAAGAGAACAATACTCCTTTAAAAAACTGTTTTTTACACTCGGTAACACGTGATTAAAAGCCTCTTATTTTGTCTCACATTTAACTTCCTCAAATCTGAACCCAACATTTAGATGGTGAAAATTTCTTCCATTTTCTCAGGCGTAATGATTTTGTACTCTTTAAACATATCATTAGGATGCTATTGTCGGTTCGAAGAAGTTAAATTATGTGATGGACTGTAGTACGACAGATGCAAACCTTCAAGCTGAAATAGCATACAATACGAAACATCCAAACCCACCAACTCAAAATGAACCAGGAACCAGCGGTTTGGAACTGGAACCGGCTTAAAACCGGTGGTTCTGGTTCCTCCGGTTCTAGTTAGATGGCAGTTCAACGGTTTGGTTCTGTTTAGACTTCCAATGAACCTTAACTGGTGGTTTAATCGACCAGAACCGTCCGGAGTGAACCGCCGGTTCTTTGATTAAAATATACATATATCTTAAAAATATAACCGTTGGAATATATATACAGAGACCGTTGGAATTGGCCGAACCAGCATTTCCAATTTCTAATTTTATAAATACCCTCAATGCAAACATTCCATTTCCCACCAAAATTATCTTATTCTTCATCTATTTCTATTGTGATTTGTGAGTTGTGGTTATAAAATTGAATTTTCTTTTATACAGGCTTTACAAGAAGAGTCGATCTATATGAAAGATCCAGAAAGTACTTGCATACCAACTCTTCTGGTAATTCTTTAAAGGCTACCGAACATTCGTACTGTACCGCCACATTGTCGCACATGCAAACTATATTCTGCTCTCGGTTGTTGAATCACCTAAAACGTATTGCTAGCTGTTGAGACGAAGAATAGACAAATAACAGGACATAATAATAGTATATATATTGACTCTACTGCAATTCTTCGTTTTTTTTGGGACCAGTTGTCCACCAATGTCAAAACATGAAATGTGTACCTGCTTTGATTCGCTATATGATCTCATACCGTGTATTCTAACTGCGTGGAATATTCAAATAGAGGAAAAATACATAAAGATTAATCCTTTATGGACCATAGCATTTTATAGTATTTGATCCACTCACTACCCATTGACATGTTTGTTTGTCTGGGATGATAAGATACTTCCATCTTAAGCAGTCTGCAAGGAATCAGCATCCATGCTCTCCAATGTTCCACGCGTTTCTTCCTCCTTGGCAGAAAACAACTTCCGCATGTTGTGTTGGTCATGGCCTTTGCTTTTCTTCCTCCTTGGCAGAAAACAACTTCCGCATGTTATGTGTTGGTCATGGCCTTTGCTTGTGTTCCCGGCGTTTACAGCGTACTAGGTTCTCGTATTTGCACAGGGTCTCAGAAGAGGTCGGACTGCTTCGCGATCTGATATACCCAGTCTTATCCTACATTTTGTGCAAGAGGCAAATGTGAAATAGACCCTTTTTTAAAGTTAAAATTTCATTAAAATAGTCCCATGAGGAAATTTACATAGGTTTACCCTTAAGCAAGGATATGTATGCAAGACATAGGGTAGTCTTGCTCAAAAATCAAAAAGACAAGTTTCACTACATTTCGATTCACTTTGACATCATCAAACAAATACCGTAGCCTATACAAAATTAATCTGAGGTGTAGTAGAAATGCTGGCCATCTTAGGCTCCTGTTTGGGCATCAATAACTTTAGGAGCTTAGCCTTCTGATCCTCTTTTCTCCTTTTCATGCGCTCTTCGTATGCTGCATCTCGTTTTCCTAGAAGAATCATTCATGTTGCTGGCTTTTTCCAATCTCATTCCCGGGCAAACCTGCAAAATGAAAGCCACCAGCAGATACATTACAAAAATGGAAGTACAAATCAGCACAGTAAGTGAGTAGTGCATAGTGCGATAGTGACCGGTGAAGGGAATATTTGTTAGTTAGACTGGCCATGTTTGGTGAAATTTTTTTGAGGCAGTCTTAAATCTAGCGCGAGCTCCCAGTTGAACCCACTACACTTGTACCCTTTCCAATTTGATGCAGTAAAGGACATGCTGTCAAGTGTTTACTTGAGAATACTGTTGGGATTTTTTTCATTTGCTTAAATATTATTGTTTCGCTCTCTCCAGCTGTGGTACACTGCAGAAGCAAGTACAAGGGAAGCCAGGTTCATTTGTAATCTTGATTGCCAGCGGTTGCTTGTGCGAAAGGCAACCAAGACATCTTGCCAATTGGATCCCCCAAAACTAGAGTGCATGGGGCTTAGGATAGAGTTCCAGATTTGGCAAGAAAAGCAGCATTGGAAGAAAAGGTGTTCGTGGGTTTCAATTGCTCTACTGCAAAGGACACAGATGTTTGAGGATGCCAGGCCCCAGCTGTGTAGCTTGTCTAAGGTATTCATTATATTCCAACATGCGATCCATAGGATTATAGCATAACGTGGAATAGAGTGTCTACCCCAAACCGTAGTTCTCCATGGGACAAGCGGTTGTTGCACCTGGATTGCCTTGACTGCTTCTTTTATCGAGAATTTAGTGCATGGGAGCCAGATCCGTTCATCTGCCCCGTACTTCCTCCTAGCACTTTTGCAATCAACAATGAAACGTCTTACTTCATTATCCCAACCTCTTCCAAATGGAACCCTCCACTCATTGTTAACCAAGACAGTGGAAACTATTGCATTGTCTGTGATGTGCAGTTTTCTCAAGTTTGGGTACTTGGTTTCTAAAATACCCCAAGGATGCCAATGGTCATACCAGAACGAGGTGGTCATTCCATCACTTATCACTTTTCTTACACTATCACTATAATTGTTCTAACACCAAGCATTTTCTTCTAGAGCCATGAGTCAGATGGCTTGGATTTAACTTCCCAGACAGATTTATCCTTTAATATCTCAGTATGAATCCATTTTACCCATAGTCATTTCTTACCTTGACAAATGTCCCACATATTTTTCATAATATAGGCGTTATTTGTGAGGTTTAGATCCTTAATGCCCAGCCCTCTTCTTTCCTTTGGTTGGAAAATTATGGACCACTTGATCTTAGCTTTCCTAGTGCTTCCCCATAGGATACCTTATCGGTTAAGGTCCTGAAACGATAAACACGTTAAAGGGCATCCATATTATCTGAAAGTGAGTTTTAGCCCTTCTTCCAATCAAGTGTCTAGGTTACAATACATTACACTATCATACTTCTTATGCTGGCTTATACATTTATAATAAGGTATGGGAGGTGGGTTACCTCACTTGAACTGAGTTCAGGCCTAGTAACATGAGCAATGACTTCATTGTTGATTAACGGCTGATCTGCATTATGAGACTCAGTGTACAGGACACAAGATTTCAGACGCAAGACATCTCCAACATCCACCTGCACCACATAAACGAAGACCTTATTTGGACTATTTTGGCGATAAATTGCTGCTGAATGTCCGACACGAAAATGGCCAATGCAAAAAGCATGAAATGTCAACAAGGTGGAGTATCCAACCATAAACAATATAAAGACTGTCACTTTCAGATTGGTGATATGGGGGGAGTTGGTACGAGATTCCATTGTCGTGAAATATTTAAGACTAAGAAGAAAATTCCTGAAGGAAGATGAGGGGATAAAAAGTGGACTCACCGGTCTAAGAAAATCAACATGATCTACTTCCAGAAAGTAAGGCATCATGCCAGCAAAGGTATAAAGCTGTTGAGAATGCCAGTTCAAGTGCTCTATGCAATAGAAATCCTCCAAAAACCAGACCATGAATATTCCTTTGCTGTGGCTGGCAAATTAAAGAGTTCTCTACTCGGGTGTCTCTAAGAAGAATAGTCTCGATCAGCCAGTGCTGGCATATCACAGAAGATTCTTCCTTCAGCCAAAAATGCGAGACGAAATTCTCACCACAAGCTTCCTCCCCAAATCTATGTCTAATTTTATTTAACAAACACACGAGGATGCATGATAAAACTATACAAGGTTTTGACTTGTGACCACAATACTTTCTTACACAAAACGAGGCAGTTTAACTTATAGAGAGTATCTTAATATTTACTCTACAATAAATCAGACATAGATATGTGAAGGCCGACCCCTTGCACCCCATGCAAATGCATAATAGGATAACACAGTCATTCTGAAGTACTTTCTAATTTTGTTTTTTAAAACTGTAGAAGAGAAGTCAAAGAGCAACTTGACAAAGTTTGTAGTAAATGTATGGCTGTTTGTAGTGCTTGTACTGACCTCCAGTTACACCCATTCCCGCTGAGGGAATAACCTGTTGTGTACGCTGC
>AP025096.1:118289-197063 GCA_036186865.1 Eustoma russellianum | reverse complement strand
AAAAAAAAAAAAAAAAAAAAAAAAAAAAAAAAAAAAAAAAAAAAACCTAGCAAAGACCATTTCTGATCCGATTGCATAATCCTGTAAAAATCTAGATAGGGTACAGTAATCACAACTCACAATCACTATTCATTTCCTCTTCTTCTTTAAAAGTGATGCAGCGTGTAAAATCATTCTATCAACCTCATCAAGTTCAGGTACGTCTAACCCTTTGCTTGCTGATTTTTCTCTTCTCGCATTAGAAGAAATTTGTCGCAAATGCTCGGAAAAATCTTCATTTTCCCCAGTTCCACCGGTAGGAAACTTTTCAAACTTATCCATATAAAGAGGTTGCTCTACCTTCTCATATTCTGATTCGGATTCAGAATCAAAAGCATCTGATAAATCTTCAGGATCAGACAGAAAAACCGAGTTCAATGTATCATCATCATCATCCTTGCCATCAAAGATTTCCGAGTTTTTAGCCATTATTTCTTTCAGTCTCTGGGATGCTTTCTCTGCTTGTCCTAAAGGGAATTGAGAGTCAACTGCTTGAGGTGATGTTGGTTGGTTCCCTTCAGAAGAACTGACATTGCTGTTACCCTGTGCTTGAAGCAACTCAAGGTCCTGCTCGAGTCGTGGGATGTATCTCCTTACAGCTCTTAGCGCATCCCTGTATTTGGATTTATCCAAGGCCTGCAGACAAGGAACAGAGGGAGTTGAAGAAGTGACGACTGCTATCCGCTACTAATTGTTGGACATATCAAGCAACTGAAATGAAATGTGACATATGGAAAACAAGACACTAATACCTTCTTTCTTGAGAGAGTGGTTCGTGGAGACATTATCTCCGTCGGGGGTTGAGAATAGTTCTTTCCCCTGTACATGATTATCGTGTCATCGTCCTCAATGTCAAGCACAATCCCACCACTCAATCGTGCCAACTCAGCAGCAATGTCTTTGACCTCCTGAGGAGAAAATGTTTTCACCACCACTTTCAGAGTTTGGTGCTTCTTCCAATGTAGGTGCATGTTTAAGATCACACCTTGGTATATGCCTCGCCTTCCAACAGGAACATAATTCTTGCACTTTTGACCCATTTTCAGAAAATAAAAATGCTCTTCTGGAGTCAATATCTCAGGATCATGGGTAGTCTCGGACGAGTCCTTGGGTTCAATTTTCTGGAGAGATTCCAAAAGCCTGCTCTCTTTCCTCTGTGCCTGAGGGAGACATAAAAGAAACTGATCAACATCCAGGGTGAAGCCTAAAGAATTTAGAAAAGCAGCAGCCAGTGAACACAGCATAAGATTTTCAATAGCTGACAAAGTAGAGATGTAGATTCTTAAACAATTCAAACTATTGCACTCCACACAGGTCTATTATTATCAATTAATGTCGGACAGTAAACTATAAAAATTGCAGCAGTCAAAACATGTATGCACAGAGTCAAAAACGTCACTGAAGCAATCAGCAGTTTACCTTCCTCAGTTTGTAAAGAATTTTTTCGTCTGGCATCATTCTATCGAACTGTTTCTTCTTCTTATATCTAAAAAACTTCAACCATTTCACCACTGCCCTTTTTCCCTTAAGCTTCTTCCTTTTCTTTTTGATGGGCATACTACTAGCATCATTACAAGGAACAACATTTCCATCATTCTCCTCGGCTTTATTGCCACTGCAGAAAAATCTGCCAGAGTTCATCCACAATCCGCCCACAGGATAACATATCCCCTTCACACAACAATACCCAATAAATGGTCCTCCACCAAGAACCTTGCCCACAAAACCACAATGACTACAGTAGTATGAGAACAATTAAGCAGCAAATAAGAGTTCCAGGGGGAAAAGATACTAAAAAACATCTAGAAATGTACACAATAAAGATACCTGGGATTATAGAGAATAGAACTGAAGAAGACCGGCAAGGTGAAGAAGGGTCTAGAGAGTAAATGTTGCAACTGTAGTGACCGATATAGAGCAACTGAACCAGAAGCGAAACCCCTACCCGCCATTTCTCTCCAGTCTCCAATTCAACAGCAGAATAAGTTGCATGTAGATAATTCAAATTATTTCATTCTCAAAAGTACCTGCTGATAAAAGAACAAAAAGAAAAAAAAAAGAACATATTGTGAAAAAAGGGAAAAGGAAAAGAAAATGATCCTTCTCTCTCTCTCTCTCCCCCCTCCCTCTCTCTCTTCTAATCAGGCAATGCAGAACGAAAAGCCTACAACACAGCCTGATTTGGCAGCCAAATTCGTCGTATTTGGAGGAAGGGACGAGAAATATGGCTAAAGACACCAGCTTTAGCCAACCACACAGAACAGGCAGTAGACAGAAAGCTGAATATAGAAGTAAAAAATGCAAAATATATAGATATGAGATAGCAGCTTACTGAAGGCCCTCAGGCGCCGGAGACAACATGGCCGTTGGGAGGAGTATTATCGGTGATAGAAGTGTTGAGACAACGTCGATCTCCAACTTAAACTCGGGAGGCAGCCCTAAAATCGACTGAAGGCAAAGTTCTAATCTTTGGGAGGAGAGAAGGGAGACTCGAGTGACGAAAGAAGAGTCTATAGCCTAGTGATGCGAGAGAGCTTGGAAGACACTTTAAATTAATTTCAGTTAAAATAATTGAAGTTATTATGGTTATATTACAATTTAGGATCAAAATATAACTCTTTTTTCTGTAAATTTTTTATTTACTCTTTTTCTCCCTTAAGTTTTTCTGTAATACAAAGGTTTATACAAAATAATAAGATAAAAGATGATGATAAGCACACACACATATATATATTTATATATATTTCGATAAAAACAATGTTTGAGAATGATTCATGAGAAAAAGAAAAAAATATAAAAAAATTGCGTCTTTATAAAAAACGAAGAGTATTTATGATTCTCCAAGATAAATTGTACTAAGATACATGTTAGTTCTTTGCAATGACATATCATCACTGTCTCGTTTGACAAAGTATAATCTTAATCAGAATTAACTTATATTTTAAGACGGATTATGTAATATCATTTGAGATCATTTTATGCCACTGGTTACTTCTTAATTGTTTCCGAAACAACATAAAACAAACAGATGAGGGTCAGATTATCTCATGTGTCTTTCCAGTGTGAATATTTTGGAGGACATTTTCACTAAAACATCATTTGTAACTAGTATATCCCAGCGACATCAAAAGTAAGTTATCACTAGGGTCTGGGAAGGGTAGGTGTAACAAGTGACAAACGATGAAGCATTTCTGCATGCATACCCAATTATTACCAATGAAGTCCCATTCAAAGAAACCCTTCTTTTACTCACAAGAGAGCCTTCTTTCTCCCTCTCTCAAATTTTATCATAGTTTGCCCATTTTTTTCTCTCTCAAAAGAGTTAGAAAAAAAAAATCAATAAATATCCAGTTGGCTATTCCCTATCTGACATTAGCATATTCTAGCCATATTACAAGAAACTCAAACTCCAGCTTATCTAGCCAAAATTGTTGATAAAGGTGGTGGTAATGCACCATATCCTACCCCAGCCTCCCTTCCTCTTCCCTTTTCTTTTTTCCCAAGTACTGTATTCTCCGACCTCGCACCGCACCAGAGGCATGTGTATCTTTTCTTATTTTCTGGGTAAACAGAAGGGGAAACAGAAAGGGACTGAGGGGGATCAAACTGAGAAGAACAAATGCATGTGCCTAGACTGATACAACTGTCACACATGAAACAACCTATACTTGCAAGTGCACATTCACCTTTGCATGGAGGAGACTATTAGTGCTGTTGAAAGAGAACTAGCTGATAACTCATGCACCAACATGAGCCTGATTTTCATATATCCCTAAATGTATCATTCTTGACCCTGTTTGTGTGATTTACGTCCTTCATTCAGAGGAGAGAGGATAACAACAATCTGGCTGGCACATTCACCGGCTTCGTTATGGAAGCAACAGCTATATCCCAATACCACCCCATCAGCGGTAGATTATATGAGAACTGCTAAGCCACGTTAACTTAGAACACTCATCTTACAATGAATCCAAGTCAATGATATCTTCATGATTCCAGCATGTCACATGCAGATCCTCTTTCGAGATGGTTTCAGACAGCTCTGCAGTTTCTTCCAACGCTTTTTCTAAAGCATCTGGCAAATTAGCATCCCAACACCCCAGCTCACAGGCTCTTAGATAAGTTACATAGCCTGCAGCTCTAAGACCACCAGCAATCATCTCTCTTATAGGTTCACAACATACTCCTCCAGAATCCATTATCTCCAAAAAGCGTCTGGCGAAACCAGGAGCCCAGAAGCCAAGAATTGCACAATTCTTGTCCACTAGCCGTACGTGAAAATTTTCAGAGAACACATCATGAGAATCTCTGAGCAGTTCTTTCAGCTTACGAGCAGATATCCCATCTCCAAATCCCCACAAGAGAACCAAATTTTGGCTGCTGATGCTGTCCGAGTTTTCCGGTGAACTCTGGAAATCGTTGTCTAAAGAATCTCGAAAATTGGCTGACCCAGGACTGAAGGTGTTTGTAAATGATTCAATAGCGCAAGAAACAGTACTATCACCAATTACAACAGAGTCTGGAACTTGTAACATTAAACTCAGTTTGGCAAACATATGGCTTATCCTCAGAACATCTGACCCATGACTCCTGACCTCATTTGGCTCACCTAAATGGATAGATTCACATATTATATAAACCTAAACCCTAAACCTAAAGCCTCTTCAAAAAAATAAAATCTAAAATTGCAGGCCCAACTGATGTCAGTTGACCATATTATCCTCAAATCAGAAAATTCCTTTGCAGATAATGAACGGACTCGTATTTTGGAGATTTATCAAGAGATTCTCAAAAAGGCATGGCCCAAACTCAAAGGAATTGAGTAAAGAATAACAAGCAAGAACTCAAAGACCAACCTTGCTGATGAATCTCCATATTGACAGGCACTGAGGTTCTTTCTTTCAGGTGACATAAGGCTCCAGATAAGCTTTTTACTTTTCGTACATGGACAATTTCCTTCATAAGATGGTTTAGGTCAACTGTGCGAGGAAAGACAGTGTGCAAGGAACATCTGAATTCATCGATTGTAGAAGGCAGTGGAGATAAGAACTTTGAATGAATAAAAGCGAATTCTGTACCCAAAAGAAAAGTGAGAGCAAGACAAAAACACATGGATGAAAACAGAAAATTCTATTTCAACCAAAGACTGAGGGCCAAACGTAGTTACGAACCACTGAGTGAGTTATGGGCAACAATAGGCTTCTGAGAAGTGGCAACTAAATCAATCACTCCTCTAAAGCCACGAACACGGTTGTCTTGCTCACCTTGCATATTATGGATTTCCTTCTGCGAATTTTCACAATATGCGCAAAATAAGACAGAACAAATTGAAAGCTCAACAAAGAAGGTCCAATATTAATCTTGTCGGAAAGCAAGAAGTGTACCTCCAGCATATCCTTGTCATTCTCTGAATTTGCCAATACAACTCGAATGGCCTGTGTCCCTCCTCCCTTGGAAGGGACCAATAATGGAACCACGTTCACAGTGTTCTTTAACACCTGCAGGTGAGATACTGAGGATAAGGTCTCTCAGTGCCCATACAATAATAGGCAAAACCAGAAGGAGTCCGGAGAGCCCCGGCAAACCAAAGCCTAACAATGAACCAAGTTCATGGTAGTTCACCTCCAGTGCCAGCAGGACCTGGCGCTCACTGCAAACATCTATGGTTAAGCAAGGTCTGGAACCAAATAACTCATTTCCTGATATCATTTTTCTCAAGGAACTAAGCAATGTATCTGTAAGATTAGAACATGCAAGAATGAGTATCATACAGAGCACATTTCTTAATACAACTGAAAATTTTATTTACCCTCATTTGTCGTCTTTGAATCTCTACTAGCTCCGATCCAATGTTTAAGGCGAGCTTTAATCCGTTCTGTAAACATAGAATCTGCAACTGAATATGTTGAAGGTGCCTCAAATTGAGTGATGAAACTACCGGGCAGCAGATTTTCTATTCGACCTTTTGCAGTTGATTCTTGCGCCCTGGATAAGTAAGATATGCCTGTTCAGAAAGACAAAACTTAGGCATTTCTTACTAACAATAGAAAAGGAGGCATAAGAAACTTTTGAGTAAACTTTGTCTCTAATTATAGACATGTCAGAAAGAGAAAATGTACAAATTCAGACACCATGGCTTTGAGAAATCATGAAATTTTGACAGGTCACACAAACTCGATTAATTTACACAAGCGATCAATCACACAAAGCACAGGAAAAGTTAATTTCCCACCCAGCACTCAAACTTTGGCGATAATAAAGGTACACATAATCAGCTAATCAGCCAACAGAACAGGACATACCAGATCAACAAATTTCGAAGAAAGAATCATGTATGTTAAGAAAAAAATTAGAATGACTTAGTGAAATATACTAAATACTTTCCTTCCTTCTCGCACCTGCCACCACCCACCCAAAGAAAACGAAGAAAAAACACAAAAGAGAGGGGTATACAATGTGAACGAGAAAAACAGCCAAGGTTCCAAAATCTTATGGTTATTGTCATTGCACTCCCCTCTATGTTTTACAGCATGGTGAAAAAAGAAAGATGCAAAATATCCTGAAACATTTTCCTGAAGAAGTAAAACTGAAGTAACTTACCATCACGTATGCAGGCATTAAAATCAAAACCTTCATTAGCCATCGAGGTTAGGTATGAAGATTGACAAGAAAAGCTGTAAGAAGGCATCCTTAACTTCAGCTCATCCCTAGGGAACAAGTGAAAGTTGTACCTGTATGATCAAAAACAAATCAAGCAATGTTTATTAGCAATTTTCGCCTCAAACTACTCATAATTCATTTAACAGTTACATCACTTTCAGTGGAGAAAAATGAGTAGAAAATGCACATAAAAATGCGGAAGACACTTGTCTCAACATCGAACATAACATTTCTTTAGCTTGAACTACCTAAGATTATATACCGAATAGCACAACAAAGGGATTTCTTAATGTATGGTGGCATAAAAACTTCATAGCAAAAACATTTCCCTGATAAGCAGCCAGCATGGAATGTTTTTCAGCAACTATAGTAAACTTCAGGCATTAACCATTGCATCACCCGACAACATAATATTCTTGATGTATGCTCAGTTAAATAAGATTAAGGTTAACGAGGTTGAGGTCATATATAGGGACACTTTAGAGTATATTTAGGGACATAGATAGGCGTAGACACTATCTATGCTTTAGGTTGACTTTCCACTTGGTTGCGTATGTTATACCATTGTTTTACACTACATGTACATATACACGTGATGTCTATTTTAATATCGAAAGTCCTTTCTTTGTATTTCTTGAATTTCCTCACTAACACACTAGCACAACATATCTCTATTATCATGTCATTTATGCAGGTACATATAGAGCCGGAGGTCTCACTGGAAGCAGACTCTCTGTCCCTTGGGATAGAGGTATTGCCTGCTTACCACTTACCTTCCCTAGACCCTAACGATAGCTTTTGCTGTCGTTGGGATATACTGGGTTCGGATCAGGATGAGGAGATTCTAACATCCACTCTATTCGTCCAACAATATAACAAGTAAATAACTAAGCTCGTCATAAAATTAACTCAATAATGTTGACTAAAAACACCATATAGCTTGACAATTCTTTTCAAAATGTCCTATTCCACTTTTCATATGCATGCTTTAAACACAGCCTCTTTAAGTGTAAAACCAGAATCAAGATCCAAGCTTGAAAACGAATAAAGATGCTTCCTTTATTTGGATGCCTGCATACTTGTATCAGTTTTATCACAGTAGGCTGTACAACGACAAAGAATTCGAAAACAATTACATTCCGTACACTAAAGAGAGGCATAAGGCGTAGAAGCTTACGGGTAAGCGATGACCTTGGAAGATTCAAGCGAGAAAGGGCAAACAGCGAGCTGAAAAACCTGAAATTTCTCGGAGGCATACTTGGCCTTTAGGTAGGCGGTTTGGTCTGTATCAATGGGCAGCACTTTTTGCCAAGGGGATGAAAAAGCACCAGTCTTCTTTAAAGAAATGGCAATGTAATCGGAATTAAGGATATGGGTTTTTATTTCTTCCAATGCCGTGGCGAAATTAGATCTGTTTACTTGCTTAACTGTCCACTTTTGGTTCTTGGAGCTGAGTTTTTTGTGAGTTTTTGGTTCCAAAGCAGGGTTCGGAAATTTAGTGAAGAAAAGACGTCTCTGAGACATTGCTGCACCGGAAGTGGTGATGGAATTCAACAGCTGCCAACCACCGCCAGACACATCGTCGCCACCACCACTACAATGCCACAGCGGCCATCGTAGAAAAACTCAAAGACGCGGGTGGCTTTGATCTGCATTTGGCCTGCCGCACGGCTTCTTGAGCAGTTTTTTCCTTGTTTTTATATTTAACTTAGCATTTCAAATTTATTTATTTATTAAATTATTTTTGAACAAGCATTTCAAATTTCAACATACGTAGTTTGAACCTATCAGACCTTTATTATAAATAAAAAAATACTATGAGAGCCAAAAGGAAAAGGGAAAAAAATGCTTGTTACCTCACAGTGAAAACAACAATTTGTCCCTTCGGAGACATCCGATAAAATTGGAACGATACAGAGAAGATTAGCATAGCCCCTGCGCAAGGATGACACGCACAAATCGAGAAAACAACAATTTACCTCATGTTGAAAACAAATGATAAGTAGTTTAGAAAGACATGAAATTATGTGTCAACCATAATTGTGAATATTTCTTTGATATGAAATTATAGACACCATATTAGAAAGAAAAATGAAAGATATTAAAATACAAATATGAACAACATCCAACCAAAAAAAGAAAAAGAAAGTCTTTTAAACATAAATTTTTATTGCAATAATATCACCAAATGCTCATATATTCACAGCCGTTATTATTCCTCTCTCTTTTTCCCTATTGGAAGGTGTTGCCCGAGACTCAACACCGCTAAAATTTTCCGATAACATATATTTTAAACGATATAAATTGACCTTTAAAATTTTCGTACAAGAGTACGTGTCAGGTGAAACAATAGGATATAAACAACTACGGTTCTAATGGATAGCATGGTGTATTCATCTCCAAACAAATAAAATAAGGTCTGAAAAGTAAATGTGGGATTCTACCATATCCAGGTTATTAATCATACTTAACTTTTAATCTATTAGTATGTAATTATATAACGTATGTGACTATCAAGTGGAGCTAAATGTTATAGCATAAATTCACATTTAAAAATTACACGACTCAATATGTATTTTAAGACTCCCTTAATTTCTGTTCTGAACTGCGTCTTAATTACATGGATCACAATTTGAAGGAATTAATTTCAGCAAAAGAGGGTCTTGAATTTTTCTCACGCAACTCTTTTGGTTTGGTTTGGTTTGGTTTTGCAGAATGGGAACGCAGGTTTTATTACCGGTAGCTAATGGTCTGATTGAACTATGCAGCAGAAAGACCGTAGGATTTCTGAACTGGTCGAATTTTCAAGTTTTAAGGCTGCATTTAACTCGAACTTGCCTTTAGGTACCTAAAGATTATCAGATAATTGATGTTATCAGGCAGAGTGCAACTCTTGATGAACAAATATCCATGGCTCATAGTTTTGCTGGATTTGTAGGAGAACCCCTAAGCCGTTATTTTCTCTCCCCCTAAACACTATGCGTGTGGCTAAAATTTCACTTCTAGACCGAATCTCATTCCTAATATATCCAAGTCTGGCAGCGACTAAGTTATGGAGGATCATCCGCGATATCCAATCGTTCCGGTAATTTGCACCTACGTACAGGTCGTGTGTCATGTGGCGTGTCTGCAGGAAAAACCAAGTGGAACTTGTCCCAAGACCAATTTGCTGAATTTGAAAAGAAAGCGAGATGCTTGTTTTGAGTTTGATAGCGGTGACCAAGCTGCCAGTGTTGATGACACCACATATGATGCCTCAGTTCTGAACATCTTAAGGGTAGAGGTAAGACAACAAAGTTTACTTGGTTATTCTTGATATAATTTAAAAGAGTGGAAAAACAAAAGCATCCAAGACGGCGACTTTTCTGTTATTATGAAATACCCTTTCTCATCAGGCAAATGTTGTTTTAATTTGTCTGTGTGGATGAAGGCTATGAAAGGTCCAGCCAGAGAGTATGAAGGATGCATTGACAAGTTCAGAAGTGAAGAATAACAACGTCAGTAGACTGAAGAAAGAAATTCTAGACAAAGCCAATATATGATATTTCAAATCTAGAAGAGTCATGGTGAATTCATCTGTTAAATGTATATGTTGTTGCTTCCAGCATAAATGAGGGGCAAGCTATCTTTCTTCTTTCAGCTTGTAGAGGGTGAAATAGTTACACACCCAGCAGGGGAGGACTAACACTGTGGTAATCAAATTATTTGTCTAGCAGGACAACTTTTGTCCCAGTTTTTGTATGGGCTATGAAGCAGGAATTCTACAATGTTCTGAGAAGCCCCTTTGAAATTATCTTCTCTTCCCCCCCCCCCCCCCCCCCCTCTTCTCCTCTTTATTGTTCAAATTTTCTTTCCGTCCAGCCAGCGGGAATAGAACTCTAAGGCTTCAACTGGTTTGTACTCTGGGACCGTATGTCCAGCTCCCTGAAACATTATCAACTCCGAGAAAATGTCATCTAACAGTAAAGATTAAATCAAATGTAAACCAAATCAACGTTATCACCCACTCCCTAGTCCTCTGGACAGAATGAAAACGTGTTTTGTAGTTCTTGTAGCAGAGAAACCCGACTTTTACAAACCTTGATGGTGAGAAACGTGAGATTGTATTGATAGCCCTGCATGTATCTGCAAATGCAAAAGTAGAAGTTGAACCAAAGTGGTAGCCAGAATAACTTATGTTGAAAATGCCAGCCAAACTAGAAAACTTAGAAAACAGACATACCCTGCAACTTGATTATTTACAATCCAAGGCCTCCACTCATCTACAATTTTATATCCAACTGATCTTGTCCATGCTTGGCTTCCGGTGAATGGGACACACATATCATGATCTCCACTGTGAAAGATTCATAGGATCAAAGAGAAGTATACATCAAAATACAATGTCTTCCAGTTAAGCAATTCAACATGTTAGGTGTTTCAGAGACATTACCTATATATAAGGGCTCGATATCCCTTGGAGGTTAGGTTCTTGTGATACTTGATCATACTTCCAGCATCATGATTAAATAAAATTTTGTCTGTGCACAACTCCCACGCACCAGACACATTTACCTACGTAGAAGATCATAAGTCACAGTTTTATGTGCATGGTTAAATAGATATGAGAAATCTTACAGGTTCAGCATGAATTGCTTCCCTAACTGCTTCATTGTTTAGCCAGGTAGTCGCGACTTCATCATCCTGGATGTATAATTTGAGTTACGAAACCAGCATGAAAGAAATTCAAGGACCATAATCACATGAAATCATTGAATGGTGGTCTAAGTCTGCTAATTACAAGGTCAGATGTTCATGCGTAACAGCAATCAGAAATTTTACACTTCTGGCTTGTGGTTTCTCATGATTAAAACAAAAGAGAATAAGAATCTTGATTAAGAAACTCACAGTGCAGGGAACGTTATTGCTGTTAAGAAGCTGTGGCCAATTTGGAACAATTCCATTTCTTACTGGGGCTCTGAGAGGCCATGCACGGCCAAACATTCTTTTCCTGACTGGAACAGGCCTTTCAGTTTCCCCCAACCTCCTGAAGCTCATAGGCAACTTAGTGTCACTAGTGACCATCCTAATTGGATCTTTATCATAGTAGCATTCTTCTAGGATATCATAGATATTTAGGCCATCAACGTCCTGAATCAAAACACCCTTCAGTATACAAGCAAGAACTGGGGAAGTGCAGTTAACTATTTTTCCATGATGTGGAAAAATGGAGAGCACAGCTTACTTCATCCACTTTGGCAAGTTTAGATTCACAATTGGTACTTGTTGGATTATAATAGTTTCCACGACACTCAGAAGTGATTTCCTGCATTTTGAAGGAAAGCAAGACCGATGATAAACAGACTATAGAAGTTGCGAGAAAAAGGGGGGAACATAATAACCAAAGAACAGTCATTGTCCAAAAAACTCTTCTTTTTCTTCTTGTAATTGTCCAAAAAAATCTCACAAGTTACAGTTTGGAGAAATCAACAAAAGCAGGGATGGGAGATATAGAAAGGAGAACCTCAAACCTCGTATAGGTCATCAGAGATGAGGCCCATCCCATGCGCGAATGGAACTAAAGCATTACCATCAAATTCCTCATCTGTGACTCCATTCCCAACCATGTAACCCTGCAGGTGATTTAGTCACTTGAAAGCCCAGTAAAATAAGTTTTAAGAGGGTCACTTATCCTACCTGGAAGTTTAGAATAGGCTTTACACCGGCATCTAATCCTGCAGATATTTCAGAGTAATTGAGTCTTTGCTTGATTGAATAGTTAAGAACACTCGTAAAGAAGAAACTCCAAACCACCTTTTGCAACTTCATACGCCAGAGTTGGTACGTATACTCCAGCATAAGATTCTCCAGCTATGTAAAATGGGTTAGAGAGAAATTCCGGATATAGCTCGAACCACTACACACAAAAAATCAAGCTTTAGAACAGTCATGATTGTCAAACGATCAAACTACACAAACAGATTACTTAAGGTTTTTCTCTTATGCAGAACAAGACCTTCAGAAGAAACGTATGTGAATCCGCAGCTGTCTTTAGGTCTCCAGTTTCATAATCAGAATGATTCCCTGAGTATGAACATCCAACACCAGCAGGAGAATCCAAATACAGAATATTTGAAACCTGAGAAGCAGAAATCATCAATCAAGAAAGTCACAAGAAAAGCACAGGTTCAGATTACAGGCCTGATCTTAAAATCAAGTCAAACTCTTCACTGAGAGGTGTTCCACTGAACCATGTGTGACTTTTACATTGACAGGCTATAATGCATAATACACAGATGTGAATCATTACTTTGGACCAGCTATACGGATTGAGATGAAGAGTAGGCATGCTACTTCTCGTTTCTCCCAAGATAAAATTGAAGGGACCTGCATCAATAAGACAGAATGATCCCATTTCATATCTCCTATTCATTATCATAAAACTGAATCAACTTTTACTTCCGTTATCCAATGAAACCAAGATTCTAAAGGAAAAGAGCATTGGGTGCAGAATAAAGCACCATGCTCATAGACAAATCCATCAAAGCTTGAACAACCAGGGCCACCATTGAGCCACAGAACTAAAGGGTCCGTTGATGCGTTTCTTTCAGAAACAACTAAGTAATAATACAGTTTCCTTCCATGAATTTCATCCACTGTCACATACCTAAAAAAGCCCATCACAAGAAAAAAAAAACATTAAGAACCCACAAATTTTTACATGAGAACACGTCAAGGAAAGCATATAAGCTTCAATCTATCCAACCCGGCATAGTGCTTGGAAGGTAAGGTCCCATCAAAGCCAGGAACTTTTGTCACAATTGCACTTTCAGGAGCTGAATGAACTATAGCAAAACTTAATGCAGCAAGAACTATAAACAGGGAACATTTCAAGTCAAAAAGGTCTGCCATTGAAGGGAGACCAATCTGATTTGAGTACTGAAATTAGAAACAGAGCTGCCCCTGAACCGCTGACGCTTGAAGGGCCCTTCTTTAATAGTCCTGAAAAATCCTAATGAAACAAACTTTTTCGGCTCTCCGCAACACTTCGAGCTGGGCGTGGAAGGCAAGTTAGCAAGAAAAGTGGATTGATGGTGCGATAAGTTAGGTGGATTTGTAAAGAAAATGGGTGGGGAATGAAAATCTGGAAATCAGTTGTGGACCACTTTTAGCAGAAAAAATGAAAGAGCCAACGATTAATATTCCAATAACTAGCGACATTGTTGGAATCAGTGCATTGGTGGAATCTTGCTTCCTTATAAGATGAAAGAGACAGCAATTAGTATTCCTGTTGTATTATTGGGGTCCAGCCCATTTAAAGGTGTTTGTTTTTTTTTTTTTTTTGCTGGCTTAAAAATTCGTAGAGTAGCACTGTAGAACATCTGAGGCATTTGACAAAAAGAAAAACAGAGAGAGAAAGGGAGGAGAAAGATTTCGTGGGTGCAGAATTTTTCTGGGCAGCCTCTGCTATTTCGACGATCGCCGGAGATCCGACCGTCGGATTTTGCTGAAATTTGGACAGCTTGTTCAGAACACTCAGGGCTACATTCTGACCGTTCAGAATTTCAATCCGAGCTCTGGATCGTCCGTAATCGCTGCTGGTGTCAGACGCGATTTTTGGTGAAATTTCTGCATTTTTGTTCTCCTCAATTGTTGACTCTTATGTATGTTATTGTTGGTGGGTTGTAACATCCTTGTACACTGATTTGGGTGTTTTTACCCTCAATTTCATAATAAGAGAAGAAGAAGGGTGGACTCCTTACAAGTCCCGTGGTTTTTTATCCTTCACATTGAAGGGGTTTTTCCACGTATAAATCTCTTGTGTTAATTGAAGCTTTATCTTGGATAATTTGCTTGAGGTTTTGGTGTGTGATTGAAATTTGCTTGGTAAATCAATTGTGGTGAATTGGTAGAGCATTTTGGGTTGGTTGTCTTGAAGTCGATCCTTGTAGGTGTTGTATCCTACTTGTTGCTTCTCCCCTACAACTGGTATCAGAGAATTTGGTTAAACCGTAGATATGGAATCTGGAAATCATTCTATGGTTAAATTGACATCAACCAATTATTCCATTTGGCGTCCGATGATGGAAGATTTGTTATATTGTAAAGACTTGTTTGATCCAATTGATGTGGATAAAACCAAGAAAGATGACAAGCCCACTAAACCAGAGAAGATGCCAGATAAAGAATGGGAAAAATTAAAGAGAAAGACCTTGGGAACAATTAGACAGTGGATTGACATTAGCATATTCAATCATGTGTCCCAAGAGAATGAGCCACTTGAGTTGTGGAGAAAATTGGAGGGCCTTTATGAAAGAAAGACTGCTCATAACAAGGCATCATTGATTAAGAGACTTGTTAATCTCAAGTTGAAGCCAGGGAAGTCTGTTTCTGAGCATCTAAGTGACTTTCAAGATATCATTAACAAGTTGACTGTGATGAAGATTGTTCTTGATGATGAGTTGCAGGCTTTATTCCTATTGAGTTCTCTGCCTGACAGTTGGGAAACCTTGGTTGTGTCCATCAGCAACTCAGCTCCAGATGGTACGCTTTCATTGGATGTCATTAAAGAGAGCATGTTCAATGAAGAGCTTAGAAGAAAGGAGATGGGTGTTGATATTTCACAGGCATTTGTGGTAGAGAATAGAGGAAGAAGCAAGAGTAGATATCCCAAGGGGCGTGGCAAGTCCAAGTCCAGGTCCAATTCCAAGGATGGGAGAGAACCCACGATATGTCACTATTGTAGCAAACCTGGACATATTCAAAAATTTTGCTATAAGTTGAAAAGAGATCAACAAAAGAAGAAAAGTGATCATTTCAAAGAAGGTGAGGACAAGAATACAGCTGCGACAGCTTCTACTTCAGTTGATTCTGTTTCTTTGATTTGTACTACTGGTGATTGTTGTCATGTTGACAATTCTGATTCTGAATGGCTTGTTGATACTGGGGCTTCTTATCATTGTGTTCCTGTTAAGGAGTACTTTATTGACTATCGAGCTGGAGATTTTGGTAGTGTGAAGATGGAAAACCAGAGTTCAGCTAGTATTGTTGGAATTGGAGATATTCGAGTACAAACCAGTGTTGGATGCTATTTGACATTGAGAGATGTTCGCCACATTCCAGATTTACGCCTCAATTTATTGTCTGCTAATGTACTTGATCAAGAAGGTTACAAGCACACTTTTGGTGAGGGTAAATGGAAATTGTCTAAGGGTTCATTGACCGTTGCTCGTGGCAAGCTTTGCTGCACCTTGTATAAGACACACTTGAAAGTGTGTACTGGTGAGTTGAATGCTGTTGAGGAGAAAACTTCACCTAACTTATGGCACCGAAGATTAGGACATGTCAGTGAGAAGGGTATAAAGTTGCTGGCTGGTAAGTCTCTTATTCCTGTTGATGTTACCATCTCTCTTGACCCTTGTGATCATTGCTTAGCAGGAAAGCAACATAGAGTTTCTTTTCCGAGGAGATCCACAAGAAAGAAACTGAAGCTAGAGTTGGTTTACTCTGATGTATGTGGTCCCATGGAGGTGGAATCACTTGGTGATAACAAATACTTTGTTACTTTTATTGATGATGCTACTCGGAGAACTTGGGTTTATATGATGAAGAACAAAAGCGAAGTGTTTGGTATCTTTCAGAAGTTTCATGCCATGGTGGAAAGGGAGTCAGATTGCAAATTGAAGCGTCTCCGAACTGATAATGGAGGTGAATACACTTCAAATGAGTTTAAAGCATATTGCTCAAGATATGGCATTCGGCATGAAAGAACAGAACCTGGTACCCCACAACACAATGGTGTTGCCGAGAGGATGAACAGAACTATTGTTGAAAAAGTGAGATGTATGCTTAGGATGTCCAATCTTCCTAAGTCATTTTGGGGAGAAGCAGTTGGAACCGCTGTGTACTTGATAAATAGAGCACCATCAGTTCCTTTGGAGTTTGAGATTCCTGAGAGGGTTTGGTTTGAGAAAGATCCCTCTTATTCTCATTTGAGGGTGTTTGGATGCAAGGCTTTCATGCATGTACCGAAGGAACAGAGATTGAAGCTTGATTTCAAGACTTCTCCTTGTGTGTTTGTTGGATATGGTGATGAAGAGTTTGGTTACAGACTTTATGATCCAGCAAAGCAAAAAGTTGTGAGGAGTAGAGACGTTGTCTTTTATGAGCACGAGATGGGTTTTCATCTCTTAGGTGCTGGTAAGACTTATTCTACTGATTTCTCGCATGATGCTATTGATATGTCTCCTATTTCTGTTCCAGATGATCAACAAACAGGTGATGCTCCCGAGGATGGTCATGACACCATTCATGAACATGACCATATTGAAGAGGTACAACCAGAAGTTGTTGTACCACAACCTGATGATGAAGATGTCGATATTGAACATGGAGAGTCTTCTAATCAGGGGGAGCAATTCAGCCCACAGGTGGAAGAGCAAACAGTTAGAAAGTCAACCCGAGTTCGACAACCTTCAAGACTTTATCCCAGTTCTGAGTATATCCTAATCACAGATGAGGGGGAGCCTGAGAGCCTTCAAGAGGTGTTGTCACATCCAGACAAAGACCATTGGTTTAAGACTATGCAAGAGGAGATTGATTCTTTGAAGAAGAATGAAACCTATGACTTGGTGAAGCGTCCAACAGGAAAGAAAGTCTTGAAGAACAGATGGTTGTTTAAGAACAAGAAAGATGGCCACAAGCTAGTGAGACGGAAGGCAAGACTAGTGGTGAAGGGATGCCATCAGAAGAAAGGCATCGACTTTGATGAGATTTTTGCACCAGTGGTGAAGATGACTTCCATTCGTATAATTTTGGGACTAGCTGCCAGTTTGGATCTTGAACTTGAACAACTTGATGTAAAAACTGCTTTTTTACATGGTGATTTGCATGAGGAGATTTACATGGAGCAGCCGGAAGGATTTGAAGTCAAAGGAAAGGAGAATTTTGTTTGTAAGTTGAAAAAGAGTCTCTATGGACTCAAGCAGGCACCAAGGCAATGGTACCGCAAGTTTGATTCTTTTATGAGTACTAATGGATACAAGCGGACTTCTGCAGATCCTTGTGTTTATTTTAGAAAGTTCTCTGAAGGTAACTTCATTATCCTTTGCTTGTATGTTGATGATATGCTGATAGTGGGACAAGATATTGAGATGATTCGCAGGTTGAAAGAGGATTTGTCAAAGTCCTTTGATATGAAAGATTTGGGTCCTGCAAAGCAAATTCTTGGCATTGATATTGTTCGTGATAGAAAAGCTGGTAAGCTTTGGCTGTCACAAGAGAAGTATATTGAACGGGTGCTTGAAAGGTTCAATATGAAGAATGCCAAGCCAGTTAATACACCACTTGCAGGTCATTTCAAGTTGAGCAAGCGGTGTTGTCCTACTACCGAGAAAGAGAAGGAAAGTATGTCACATATTCCTTACTCCTCTGCTGTTGGTTCATTGATGTATGCTATGGTGTGTACAAGACCGGATATAGCACATGCTGTTGGTTTGGTTAGCAGATTCTTGGCTAATCCAGGCAAGGTTCACTGGGAAGCTGTAAAGTGGATCTTGAAATATTTGCATGGCACCTCGAAATTGAGTTTGTGTTTTGGAGGTGGTGAGCCTATTCTTGAAGGATTTACAGATGCTGACATGGCTGGTGATCTTGATAACAGAAGGTCTACCTCAGGTTACTTGTTTAAATTTGCAGGGGGAGCCATTTCATGGCAATCCAAGCTACAGAAATGTGTAGCATTGTCTACAACCGAGGCAGAGTATATAGCAGCAGTGGAAGCATGCAAAGAAATGCTTTGGTTGAAACGTTTCTTTCAAGAGTTGGGTTTGAAGCAAAGTGAGTATGTTGTGTTTTGTGATAGTCAAAGTGCTATGGACTTGAGTAAAAATAGCATGTACCATGCCCGCACAAAACATATTGATGTAAGGTATCATTGGTTGCGTGATGTCATTGAAGAGCAACTAATGAAGTTGAAGAAGATTCATACCAACAAGAATGGTGCTGATATGTTGACAAAGGTAGTTCCTGGAAGCAAGCTTGAATTTTGTTCCAAGCTTGCAGGTATGTTCTTTTGATGAGCTTTGTGTATAGTCTTCTCCAAATTGGCTGGAGGGGGAGATTGTTGTATTATTGGGGTCCAGCCCATTTAAAGGTGTTTGTTTTTTTTTTTTTTTGCTGGCTTAAAAATTCGTAGAGTAGCACTGTAGAACATCTGAGGCATTTGACAAAAAGAAAAACAGAGAGAGAAAGGGAGGAGAAAGATTTCGTGGGTGCAGAATTTTTCTGGGCAGCCTCTGCTATTTCGACGATCGCCGGAGATCCGACCGTCGGATTTTGCTGAAATTTGGACAGCTTGTTCAGAACACTCAGGGCTACATTCTGACCGTTCAGAATTTCAATCCGAGCTCTGGATCGTCCGTAATCGCTGCTGGTGTCAGACGCGATTTTTGGTGAAATTTCTGCATTTTTGTTCTCCTCAATTGTTGACTCTTATGTATGTTATTGTTGGTGGGTTGTAACATCCTTGTACACTGATTTGGGTGTTTTTACCCTCAATTTCATAATAAGAGAAGAAGAAGGGTGGACTCCTTACAAGTCCCGTGGTTTTTTATCCTTCACATTGAAGGGGTTTTTCCACGTATAAATCTCTTGTGTTAATTGAAGCTTTATCTTGGATAATTTGCTTGAGGTTTTGGTGTGTGATTGAAATTTGCTTGGTAAATCAATTGTGGTGAATTGGTAGAGCATTTTGGGTTGGTTGTCTTGAAGTCGATCCTTGTAGGTGTTGTATCCTACTTGTTGCTTCTCCCCTACAATTCCAATAATTAGCGACATCTTTCAATATAGTAACAAATCTTTTTTTTTCTCAAGGAAGTGCAGTAACAAAATTAACACCAAGAAAAAAAAACCGCAAATATTATTTTTAATATGACGCGTTTAGTTAAAATTATGACAAAAAAATATATTGATAATTCTAGTATGTAGTTTGCAACTGCGGTAACTGTCTTGGACTCCTTGTCTTGAGATATTACACATCAGAAAATTCATGTCCTAAAAAAAGGCGAAAAAGGATGAGATCGCAATTCCTTCACCCCCTTCCCACCCCTCGTGTGTCCTCGACCCACTTTAATGCGCTTCTTGTTGGTCATCCCTCATTTAGGGGTACTACTCTCCCCTAATACCACGTGACGAGTGGTAGAAAAAGGGGTGAGATGAGTCTCACTGTCAACAACAAAAAAATTATTAAAAAAAAACTATAAAAGAGGAACAAGGCTAATATTTATCCTCATAACCAACTGAAATCGGTCATACAAGCATAGTCCTATAGGGCGTCACAAATTTCTGTTAATTTTCTCAACCTTCAAATTTTCCATAAACTGAAAGTGCTTTTCCTTTTTAGCTTTTCATCCCGAGTTCAACTGAATTCGTTTGAAAAACGTTTCTCGAAAACTTGATTAGTTGTTCTGTACATAAAACCATCCAACCAAATGCAGCTTAAAAAAAGGTTCCTGTTTCTCGGGACCTCATTCCTTGCACGAAAACTACCACCGCAGCATTTGGTGCTAAAGTTAGAGTTGAATCATGACTGGATTATTTCGCCATGAGAGTATTCTTTTAGACTAAATTCAAGCATAAACATTAATCATGCAAGAAACTACGAAAGACAATATTATTGGTTACTCTTAACTAATACAACAATATTACCACATTGCCTTAAGAGACTTTTAACTATGACAAGGTATGGAGGGTAGGATGTCCGCAACCATACCCATGTGTTAGAAATAGAAGTGTTAACGAACCAAGCCGAATACTAGGTTTTCGAATTCTGATTCATTTAGCTAAACAAACTGATCGGCTCAATTCGTTTAGCTAAACAAACTTTAAAATTGGTTCAAGTTCGGATTGATAACCTTATAACTGTTTAAACGAGCCGAATAGTTCGTGGACAATTCGGCTCGTTTAACTAAACGAAGCTGAATACCTATTCGAATTCGACTCGCGAACAAATAATTACCAAATAAATACGAATTGAACTCGAACAGTTCGCGAACTGTTAGATTCATTCAACAATCCTAGTTAGTAACACATAGAAGTTGTTTTTCGATGACCCATAATGAAAAGTTGCGTCGAGCTGTGTCTGATACTTCACAATATAAAAAACGCAACCAATTTACTGAATCATTTTGCTTTTTCTATCGTATTATAAAGTCAAAGAAAAGTGTGTACTTGACTCTATTGAAAATAGAAACATTACTCCTTAAGTAGCAAGAGAGGGAAAAAAAAATGACACTTATTTTAGATCCAACTAGCCCAAAAATATGGCATTTGTCTGCAGTTGTGTATATCCCGCAGGTTTGTTAGTTTTAGAACGTAATAAATTATTCTGACTATTAAGCTTCACACATACAGCTTTCATATACGGATGAGACACAGCAGCAGTAGGCAACTGGCATAGTTTAGTAACCATAGTTAGTTTGTCACTGGAGTTAAATGTAAGTAGAGGTTATTAACCGATGTATGTATGTATGCTGTAAACATTTTCACTCGAAGGTTCATGTTTTTCAGACCATAAAATACTTCTCTCTCATCAGTGCTTTGCTCTCTAATTGCTTACTTCATACGCTCAAAGCTAGTTCTCTGGCTTTCCTGAGACTGACCTTTTATGTAAGATACAAATATGATGCAGTCTCACCAATGAAAACCTTAGATGCAATCTATCATTCGAGTATATAATCTATCATTCGAGTATCATCTGAGCTATGTTTAAATGACCATTAATGAAAATCTATGCATTAGAATTAGCATTTTCCAACAGATAACTTTACGGACACAACCCCAGGTAGAAACAATCTTCCAAAATTATCTCATCCGTATAAACATAGTGGTTTCCACACTCCTTTTTCAAAGCAAGCTACTACCACCCTGCTACTTCAAATACAGCCCTGCATCATTCATAGTACACACAACGTTAGTGTAAAGGTAAATAGACATATGTTTGTACAGTTCTACAGAAAATTATATATCCACCAATTCAAAAACTTGCCTGAAAAATAAATTAATAACCACACAACATTATCGCTTACACTCCATGCAATAGTCTCCAACACTAACTTTAGAATATGATCCTACAATTCTGGCTTGGTTTCTGGCCAAAAGTAATAGCATAGACGCTTTCCAAGTATTGTTACTGCAAATTTAGTCAGAATGGCTGTAATTATAGTAGGACAAAGTTGTGGTGCACCAGAAAAGTTCACTTTTCGAGCCTGGTCCCTGTAAGAGAAAAAAGTACATGTCTGATATGGTTTCTGGTGGACTGCTATATCTAATGTCATATTGAAAAACTCTCATAACTACTTTTGAAGACGTCTAAAGCTTTCCTTGTTAATGTCCTCAGAGAATCCCTTACTCCCATAAGCATAGGTCAAAATTATGGTTTTGTGATCAAGACTAGTAATTGCATGTCTACATATGCACATACAATCTTATCTCATGATGACTCGAGCTATCCGTAAAATCTACTTAAATCTAGAAGATATAACAGGTGATTGGGAGCGAAATATGGAAATGAACACCTTACTTCTGTAATGACGAAAGTGCACCACGATATATAGTGTTATCGGGCAAAGGAAGCTCGGTTTTGTCAACCTCTGGATTTATAACACTGAAGGTAAACTTCTTGACCTATATACCACGAGTCAAGGTTTTGTTTTTGAAGATTCCAGATACCAGCATTGTCAAGGAACACTAAAATGGATGTCCAAGCTCCAGGGAAAACCTGCATGAGATCAAAAACGTTATCTAGAAACACCAGCATTCAAATTGCCATGTATGACTGGAAAATATTCTGACGAAATCAATAACGACACAGAAAAGAGCAAATATAAGAAAATGTGGTAATGATATATTATTCTGGAAGTGAAAAAGTGTAACTACATTAAATTGTAGCTTGACACTTCAATTACAGTTGGACCGACTCTCCCTTGATTTTATTTACTTCATTAGGGGCATGGCTTACTTTTGGGAAATAAGGTGGTCTGACAGAACTTATCTTGGTGAAACTCAACCCTTCTGGAAGCTAGGGGGTTATCAAATCTTGCCAGCTGCAATACTTTGGCTGGGAACTTCTGTGTACACTTATGCATACAAGTTGCTGTGCACATTCAGTGTTGACACGCACATGTGGATGGGATCCATCAAGCCAGCAGGGACATCGAATACCTGATAGTGTAGCGAGGTACACCATCCCATTTATTGTAAGCATGTGAAAGCCCCACCTCAATTCACATTTAGCTCCAGCTACCTACCTATTTCCTAAGAGTTACGTCCTTGATTCTAATCTGTATACCCCCTTCCTTTCCAGGTAAATCTGATTTTTGGTACCATTGCTTGTAACAAGAGGATTAAATGCTAAGCTGTTATAAACAACATAACAGTTGTGTTATTCGCAGAAAATACTAAACCACTTGTTCATGATTCTGATGGATATTTACTGAACCAAAACTAAACAAAATCACAACACATATAATAGCTAATATTTTCCCCCAAATGCAACAAAGTGTCATCTTTCAACTACAACCTTATGAATCTTGCTCGAGTCATTGAGAAAGACAGTGTCATATTCGTTAGGAGGGTCAGGAAGAGGACCTGAAGCAGGTCCCAATGAATTCAAGTAATGCAATATTGCAACTCCATTTGCATTAAGCCCAGTAGAAGAATTTGTAAGCCGTGGACTGGCAAACTAGGTAATAATAACTGCTATTGTGACCAAGAATGGGTACAATTGACCAACACGAATATCCATGTTTGTGTAATTCTGCTGCACTGTATATGAGCCTTCAGTCTCCCAGAAGTAAATTGTGATTTTGGATTCTGAAATTTGAGCTGGTAGATATACCAATCACACTCCGTCTCTCCTGATCTCAACCGTCTTTTGCCTGTCACAGTGCATCAGAACTAATACGTGATCATGTAAAGTGCATAATGCTGTAGCACAGGCAAGGATGCTGCCAAAATATTGCTGCTGTAGATTATGGAATATTTATGAATCAAACCACAATCTTTAAAGACATAAAAAGACGAGCAGTAGAAGAATAACTTAATATAAGTTTTATAGATGTTTCGACACAAGACTTCCCTTTTTTTTCAATTTCAACTGTATTAATACGAGAGGGGGTATTTGTCACGTCCAAGCCCACCCCAGTTTAAATTTGTTTTTGGAGAACTTATTCCTCCAAAACTGCAAACCATAAAAATGTGAAAAGTAATGTAGAAGCACTTTCCTCTGAAATTTCACTTACAATCCACTGTCCAACGCAAAGGCAGCCACGAGCAACTCCCTCCCCCCCCCCCCCCAAAAAAAAAGCTCCAATAGTGGCAGCTTGAAGTATCAATCACCATCGGCGCTCCATCAACAGTATTTGCAACAATTGATCAGTGATTCAGATGCTATTTCTCCATTTCACTCTGATTTCTTCGGGTTTGTGCACCTGTCAATTCTTTGGTGTTAGATCGGTGTGCCCTTGGGCTGTTGAATGTCATTTCAGTTTGTTGAATGGGTTTGTGAGCCCTATTGCTGCCACGGGAAGAGGCTGAGAAGAAGATGGTGGGAGGCGTGGACAGAAGGAAGGGGGAGGTGGGGGTGGCTCAGCGAAGAAGAAAGGTGTATAAAGGGGGGGGGAAGGGGCACCTATAAGGAAGAGGATGAAAATTTGAAGGTGGGGGAGGAGCGGGCATGAAAAGAGAGAGGGGCGCAGGGCGGCAACGGGAAAGAGAGGGGGGCAAGGGCGGCCATGACAAGAAGGAGAGAGATTTGATGCTGGGAGAGGGGTGTTGCATGCAAAAGAAAAATGTTAATTAGAAGGAGGAAAGAAGAAGATGGTGAGTAGAAATGGAAGAGTTTTCTTATTTGTTTAAAAAAAAAATAGCAGGTATTTTTCTTATTTCAGACATCTATAAATATTAAAATTATATATTTTATTCAAATTTGAGTAACGTTTAACAATTAACATCCACTCATCTGCTTTAAAAGGTCAGGTCTCAGGTTGGATATTTGCTGTAAAACTTTTTCTGAATTTAGATAAAAAGTGTAACTTTAATAATATAGATGTTTAATGCAAATTCTTTAAAAGAAGTGGAGAATAGATGTCAATAATTCTTTAACCAATTATGTTTACTTTATAACGAGGGAAAAAGGAATTTTTTTTTAACATTTGAGCAACATTAAGTACAAGTACATTTTCTACCACCAAGTTAACATAGTAGGTTAGACAAATTATAAGGAAGTGATGCATATAAAAGAGTCCTCAAAAAATTAGATCACAAATTTTAACGAACCATTTCCTAAAAAGAGTAGTTCACAAGCGAAATGTGAGAAAGGCCAAAGCGAAAGATTAAGCTTACATGAGAAATCACTATCAAAGTTACAAGTATCATATCATAAAGATATTATATCATTTCTCCGTCACATTATTAGTTGAAGTATAAATACATTTTTATTGTAAAAAAAATGAAAAGATACAGAGAGAAATAGAGACATGTGAGCCTGCGATAAGATAAAACGGAAATCAAGGCATTGGACATGTGTCTAAGTTGAGAATATTTATAACAACAACATTCATATCAAATATATCGAAACAACAACAAAAGCTATCATTATGATATAATGAGGGTGAAAAGCAGATAAACAATACATCTTACTAAGAAAGCTTGGTAGCAGTGAGACCCCTGATTCTATATGTATGTGCATACATGACACAATAATAGGAATATAGTGTGCTAATATATTATTGAAGAAATTTATTAAACACAAATAGAAAGATTGTGATATTAAAACTTAATTACTATTAATTTTGACTGTAAGCGTGAGTAACGTAATGGAAATTTTGTTTATATGTTTTGCCTTTTCCATCTTATATGGTGTACTAATTTTTGATAGAAAAGACCTTGGGCAACAAATGGAGATGGAATAGAACAGTTGTGAACCATGTTCAGACAGCAACTCAAAATTGACAACTGGTTTATTCTCAAGAAATTTGACAACTCAGTTCATGTGGAATATTTCTGTCTGCTTATGTGAAATGTCTTCCATTTTGATCATCATCATCATCACGACTTGACGGCATAGATTAATTCTGTCAATAATGGGATTTTTTTATGCAAGAACATGACAACAATAGATAACGTTCAAACACGTAGCGAAAAAACTATGATTAAACATTTCTTTTCTTATTTATTTGTTCATTGGATGGATAAAATTTACCTGTTCTAACCACAGTGAACATATACTCTCCGATTTATTGTACAAAACCAACGCTTCAGGTTCCTGGTTTTCTTAATATTATCGTTTTGCCGACTTAACAATATATATATATATATATATATATATATATATATATATATATATATATATAACCTTTAGATGGTTGAAACTGAATGAATGAGCACAAACATACATTACCTTTTTCAAATGTCAAAGACGTTTTTCTATTATTTTAGAAAATAATGGATCACTTCCGTCGTAGACATATTCACCCACACAGAATTTTGATAATGTGTTGCTTTAATAGTAATAGAAACAAAAGATATGTACATAAAACAAATAACAAACTTCCGTCTTCAAAATATTCAACACAACATTTTGTCAAAATAGTCTTTAATATTTAGAATTAAAATGTACTGAACAATGTGTATAATACTTTGACAATTTAATTTCTAACTATTTGTTTAATTAGTTGTGTCAATATTTTTAAGACAGTATATAAAGAAAAGATGTGAAGTTAAATTAAATAAGTATCTTTATAAAACAATAATGTGCAAGGAAATCGGACAAATTATTTGATAATTGTGTGACGCGGTAAGGAAATAAGATAAAATATGAACAATCAACGAGTTTACGTTTTGTTTTCAGTCAAATTTTCCACCTTATAAAACGTTTTATAAAAAAAAAAAAGAAAAAGAAGAAGAAGAAGAAGATTTGGCGCCGGCCGTGCAATGAAAGTTGCCGTATTATTATCTCAATAGGAAAAACTATTTTACCATTTTCCCCCTGTTGTATATAAGTATTTAACTACCCAAAAAAAAAAAAGGGGGGGGGGGGGGGGGGGACACCTTTAAGTCATAGCTGATACACAAATAAACTAAACATTGTTTTCTTGTTGAGTCAAAATCTTTATGTTCATCGTAAATTGACAAATAAATTAACAAACTAAGAAATATTTTGATAGTATATATTGAATTCGTAGTAACATATTGACCGGTTCTTCCACATTATTTATAGTCACATTATTATGACTAATAATGAGAAACGTGTTAAGGTTAGCGAGGTTTAGACAGAATATAGAACAACTTAGAGTATATATAGGGGCTGAGATACTTTTTCAACGTTACGTTGACTTTGCACTTTTTAAGTTTATCTTTGTCTTTCATTATTTGTTGTTCATTATGTGTCTATGCAGGTACATATAGAGCCGGTGATTTCGCTGGAAACGAACTCTCTATCTTTTGATATGAATGTATTGTTTGCATGTACATTTTCCAAACCCTAATGATAGCTTTTGTCGTTTTTGAAACTCTAGCGATAACTTTTGTCGTTTTTGAAATATGATGGGTGTGTGTTGTTGTGGTATAAAAATGGGTTAAGATTTCATGTCCTGTTTATTAGGTTTAAACGTAGGGTTTTTAATTAGTTTTTCTTTTTTTAAGAGAGACCTCTTGTCTTTATAAAAAAATAAATAAATAAAATTGAAGTTTTCAAACATGAGGTGGGCTCGCCATAGCACCAAGAATAATCATCCTTCTCCAAATACTATCTGTATTCTCGCTGGCAAGACTGTCGCTTCCTACTTCTTCTCCGCCTCTCCTTCCTCTCTTCTTGTCTCCAATCCCGCCTTTCTCTTCTCCTTTTTCTTTTTAATAATACTTACTTCTCTCTACATTCTTAAACCCTTCTTCCTTTAAAACCCTTTTACGTAAATTTCCATGCTTTAACAGAAAATCATTTGCCAGAAAAATTAGTGAGCAAGATGCTTCCTTTTTCAAGAATTTGCGTTGTTTTCTTGATTCTTATGGTTTCTTTAAGTGTTCAAGAAATCCCAAAATCATCATCTATCTATGCAGTGCTCACTTCTCATGGATTGCCAATGGGCTTACTTCCAAAGGGAGTGAAGAACTTCACTTTTGACAACTCTGGTAAATTTGAGGTGCACTTGGATCAGGCATGTAATGCTAAGTTTGAGAATGAATTTCGTTACGAAACGAATGTCTCTGGTACTATTAAATACGGGCAGATCGGTGGGCTTTCGGGAATGTCTGCCCAGGATTTGTTCTTGTGGTTTCCGGTTAAAGAAATCAGGGTGGATATACCAAGTTCTGGCCTCATATACTTCGACGTTGGTGTTGTTTCTAAGCAGTTTCCTTTGTCTTCTTTTGAGACTCCGAGGGATTGTACTGCTGCTCAGTCTGTGTATCGCATTACTTTTGGGAAGCACATAAAGGTCCTTTTTTCTGTTGGAACTTTTTGTGTCTGCTTGACTAAATTTGCCAATGTTTGAATTCATGCTTGCTAGTTTCTTTCCCTAGAGGGGGAGGAAGAGAGAGGGGGGGGGGGGGGGGAATGCGGAAAATTACTTGGTCCTCGATGATATGCCTCCTTTAGCTAGTCAAAGATTAATTCTTTTGGGATTTTGAATCAGCATAGTAGCTTTGACCCTAGCAATTCTGATTTCTAAACTTAATCAGGACATAGGTGTGAAGGGGAGTGAGCCGACGTTGAATTTTTGTATCATGAAGAGTAGATACTAGTTAGCGAATTGCAGTTGATATGTTGTTTCTATTTGAGGTGCAGATAGGAATACTCTAAATGTGCAATTTCAGGAGGTTTAGTTTGTTACCTACAGTTGGTAAGTTGAGTTCAAGCAATGTACAGATCTTTGGATTAAGCACCCTTTAATTCCTAATTATTGTTTGTAATTTTGGCATCTGTTGTACAGTGACCAATAAAATGTCGTTGATTGCTAATACATATGTATGCTTCACATCTTCTCACATATGTATAAATACTATGGCAGAGTATTCTTAGAGGGTTCCAGGATCTGGTTGATCAAGAGGAATTCACAAGAGCTGTTTTGAAGATTTTTCCATTTAAGAAATTTCAAGCACTGCAATAGATGAATCAAATCATGGATCTGCATCATTCATTTGCTGTACATTTGCTGCAGAATCAATGGTCTAACGGATGATAAGCTTCATCCTGCTCTTGCCTTCTTGTGTATAGTGGTGAGTCTGCAAAGGGTCATGTTAGCTCCTGTCTCTGTCATGAACATTGGCATTGAATTGTTAGATGAAAGAAAGAGAGCTCCAAATCATTGGGATAGAATTATGAAAATTTTGGTAATGCATGAGAAACAAATACAAGAGATAGATATGCTGAGGCCTTTGTTACTGAGTAAATCTTGTTATGAATACGAACATAAACATCGCTGTCAGCCAAATTCGAATTTTGTAGCAGGTAACATATGTGTATACAATTCTGCATGGAAGAAATAAAACTTACATTGCTTTACTTCTTCAAGTCGAGTAGTTATCTTTTAGTGTTAAGTTTTGTGCTTCTTCTTTGTGCTCTTGCAACAAAGATAACTCTGCTGGTAAGATTTCCCTCATAGAAATTATTTGCAGAAATGGATCCAGCAGATCTTGCTATGTAGCTGTCTTTACTAAATCTAGTAGCTCTCCGACCATTTTTAGATGATTTAATTAGATCAAATGATGATTAGATGGTAAGCCAAGACTTAGATAGTTAAGCTGTGAATTATGGCTCTTTTTGGAAAATTCTGTTTCTTTCCATCTCCAATGGAGTCAGGGACACACCCTTTCTTGGCTTTAGAATACGATGGAATAAAGCAAAATGACTCACTAAATTGGCTGCGCTTCTTATGGCGTGAAGTAGCAGTTGATCTACACGCAATTTTCATTATGGGTCATCGGGAAACAACCTCTGTGTGTTTCTAACACATGGGTATGGTTGCGTACATTCGACCCCCCACACTCCGCTATAGGCGGGAGCCTCTAAGGCAATGGGGCAATGTTTTTGTTGGAAAATTCTGTTTATCAGCCTGCAGAGAAGTTCGTTGAGAGGGGGTGTGGAGTTATAATTCAAGCTGCAATCCCGTGCCAAATATTTGACACACGGATGGTATGAAGTTTCTTATATGCTCCTGCGGAGCAAAAGACTATGAGGTTCGAGGACACCTCGATTTTACCAGTCTAGTAAAAAACGTCCTAGTTTTGTTTAAAGGAAAAAAAAAACATGTTACAAATTCATTTGAATGAACGTGTAACATGTTATTTTAACAAAACTACGGCGTTAGTTGTTAGACAGAGAGGAATACACACTATTTAAAATCATCTTATCTGACCTTGGAAGACAGAGATGTAGCAACATGAAGTCTGAAGTTTCTTGTTTTTGTCTAATATCACGAGACAACGTAACATGACTTTTTTGTCATGTTCATATCATTGCATTTGGAGCGGCGCACATGAGTCTGTGTGATTTTGCTGCTAAAGAGCGATTGCTTGTCAAATTTATAAGCATCTTCTGCCACTTGAAGGTCATAAATTACAACAAATCATTTGGTCAAAGGCATGTGGAATTTAAAAAAGCTGCTGCAAAACAGCTCCTCACATGTCCAGCAGAGCAGCAGCCCCTTGGACTGTGAGAAAATATCAACATGGCCTCGAGGCAACAGCTCTGGTTAAGATTTGTTCCAAAAGTTCAAGAGTTCGATTCCAAAAACATATACAGTATAGGTGTTCCACTGCTGCTAGGCGGCCTGGTTTACGGGAGAACATCTTGTGTGGATCAATGCGTGAGTCATCACCTAACTTAGGAGGCCGTTGGACTTCTGATTTGCATCTTCTATAATGCTTATTGAGACTGAGACAGTAAAAATCCGGTTATAGTATGACGTTTTGCTCCATGAAAACATCAACATGGAAAAGCCTAGTGGTTCCTTTTCTTTCACAATCTCTGAGCTCAGAAAGTCTCAGTCCTCTCCCTGCCAGCTTTTTTGTTTGACCATTTGCCACTTGTCTTATTCATCTACCCTTGATTTCTATAACTTATTGGATTAAATCGCCACTGCATAAACAGATGGTTGGTGCGTGGAATATGATAACACCTGAATTCTCAAACGGAAATTCTTTTTTCTGTGGAGCATATAGTTAGTATAAATAAAGAAATTGCCTCTCAAATTTTTTTATTTCAATAAAAAAGAGGAACTGAACTTGAGATCATATTCCTCTTTTTAATAGGAAAGTAAGCGAAAAGAATAAATTTCTAATGAAATATCAACTAATGAATTATGAAAGAAGAAACATACTAGTTTAATTGCTTACTTGAATCACCTAGACTTGAATGTCTATATATATGTCCATCTATAAATCGAAATATTTGAAAATAGAAAGGTTGGCTCCATTCGAAATAGAAAACTTGACCGTCAAAAAAAAACATATAAATGAATTGGAACTTCAAGCATTTACGTGATTGGTGACTTTCTTTTTTCCTGATCGAAGGTAAATTTAACTTTTGGAGTTTGGTTGTAAACAACTTTTTCTATTTTAAAGCAAATGCCTAATGAAATATCATGTTATGTAATTTTGCTCATTTTTACCTACTCCTTTTATCTAAAAATTTGTGGAATCAACCTTATGCGTCACACTTTGAAATATAAGCACTTACTTTACCAAATACTTAACTGCTTATAAGCATTTTCGTCCAAACATATACCTTTTTTTCAACCAAAAAAAAACCAAAAAATAACTTATAATTTTGAGACGGGGTGAGTAGAAAAAAGGATGATCTAATTCATAAAACCGAACAAGTTGCGAAGAGCACAAACTTATTAGGTCCCAACTTTATACATCTGATACATAATTATTTCTTTTGAGGAAAGATGAATATTGTTTGATCAATATTTTTCGTTGATGTCTCTGCGTATATTCAGTGAGACAAATCATTATAAAAGGAAACCCCAATTATAATGGCGCTGATGTTCGCGTTGAAAGTTTTGCAAACGGTGTTTACATTAGGAATATGCATTTTAATAATTGAATAAAATTCTAGCAAAAGGCCATATTTTATGATCGCGAGTCTCAGTCCTAAGAAACATCGTGGAGGATGTAAATTACGAACCCAGCGGACTAATATGTTGGAGGAGATCATACGCAAGGTGTCCACACAAGCTATTCAGTGCAAATTAAGCTTTGACTCAGACAACAGTGAAACACGCACGCTGTATGTGTCTTTAGAATTGAACCTTGTACCGGGCCTCGGAGAAAGTGAAAATTTCAATCATTATTTCGATGAAAAATGAACCAGTTCTATTTAGATGTAGTTTCCAAAGTAGTTTTATTGTGTCCTATGATTAAATTGTTCTTATATATTAGGTTTTTCATTGTGTAATATACAGGATATAAAACGAACTGGAAGTCTAACCTAAGGAATCCACCTATTACCGGTCCATCAGATTATAAAATAATGTCTTCTTCTCTTAATGCATATTATAATTTGACTGTTCTGGACATAATAAACACATTTTAAATATAACTTCCCATGTCAGACATTAACAATTTATTTCAAAAATCTGAAGACTGTATGCTTCCTTGGTCTGACTTTAACTGCAATTCTTTAGGTATCATAATCCACAACCCGTTGTCAATTAACTCATTCAACAAACAGCATTTCCGGTGCATTAACCTCCTGCGTTTGTACAAGGTCCAGAGAAGGGCCGGATTTCTTCATGACTTGATGTACACCAAACTTATCGTACACTTTATGCAAGATGATGTTTCTGCAGCTTGAACTCGTAACCTCAAGATCATAAAACATCAACCTTACCCTCTCAAATCACCTCCAAGAACTTCCACAAAAGCCCTCAATATTAATGAAGAAGCAAAAAATATTTAATCCGTGAGGACTTCAATTTTGGCTGGAGCCTAAGATAGCAAGGTGGTAATACACATATTTTGGTGGATAATAGAATATTAAACAACTATACACTTATGTACATAGGTCGGAAATCTGCACTTCTTAGGTTTTGACAGCAAATATTTTAAGGTACTTAAAGGGAAGAGATTCTTCAGAACTAACAAAATCAAAAAGTATATATAAAAGGAGAATCTACGGTTTAGGCAGCAAGCAAGAAAAGATTATTCGTAGGCGGAATTTTGTAATCGTTTCATAGAATGCAATCTTTATGTACTTAAATTCAAAATGCTAACTTCATAGACTGCTCAAAAAATTTGAACTTTTTTTTTATTATAAAAGAAGAAACTAGGTTTTGTTCTTTCATCCCTCTATAGAAATTAAGGCAAAAAGAATGAGGAATTTTTATTTTTCAATTCTTCAATTGGTGTAAACTATCAAAATCTGCCGGACAAAACCTGATAAACGGAGATGTTAATTTCAATATGGTCAATGACTTAATCCTAATAGTTACTCACCAACTCATAAAAAACATAATAATATAGATGAACCCCTGCGTAACTGATACATATATGAACAATCAATTATTCTAATTGTTAATATTTGTTAATGAATACCTATCATTGATTACTTGGAAATTGAGATATTCTTCCATTTGGCCCCCAAACGTAAATTACTTGAGACAATTGAATGATACGATACGTAAGAACAATTTGTCCGTCGTCCATGTGAGATTTCACATGGGACTACATAACATTGCCATCACAACTTTCTGTACACATGCCTCCCAATTCATTCTCCCCCAGGGGGGTGGTGGGGGAGGGGGGAACTACTACTGCTAAAGTAAATTTTGTATATTATGCAGATGAGAAGTTTCACCTTCCCTATACCTCAAAACATCCATCTGCATAACCACATAACTCAGCAAACCAAACATATATTAACCTTTAATTTAAATGTGTAATAAAAACTTACAGATGGAATTTCCTCCACAATATATCTCATTATTTTATCGTATTTCAGTAACACACATCTTCAATCCAAACTCATTTACTTATATCTGTACTGTTCCAAGCATCCATATGGCTTTTGCATCCTACCTACTGAGATATATAATGTTTATCACACAACTATTGTATGCAACCCCGTGAGAGCATCTGATCAATCATCTCTCACCTTCATATCTTTATCCTATCCAATTTACATAAAATTTTCACTTAAAGGAAAATTATTTAAAAGAAATCTCCTTAACTGCATCAAACTTATGACAGTAGTGTAAGATGTATAGAAGAAGACGAATAGTTCGTCTTTCTATATACATGTTACATTCTCATTGACTAGATGCAGTAAAGGAGTCTCATGATAGATTTCTTCGGTTTATGGTTGGTTCAGCTTTTGGATATATGATCCAAAAGCTGGAATCAACTTCGTTAGATAGACGGACCAGAAGCTGATTGAAGGAAAGAAAATCCTGGCTTAAACGGAACAAATATCGACCATATTTCTCATGATCTGTACCTGGGAGGTGAGACACTTAGTGTAATGTGCAGTTTCATCCAAGAGGCTGCAAAATTCCATCTCTTGGCCTCCGGGAACAAGCTTCCGAAGCCTTTTAGCTTCTTCTATCTCACAAACCCATTTGCTAGGGTTTTGCTTTCTGCTCTTTCTCAAGAAAGAAGGGCGGATCGGCCCACGATTTCTAATTTTCTTTAAAATAGCACGGCTCCAAACCCTCCTAGGTCCCACGGCGGAAGCCATGGACGCGTAAGAAGCAAGCTTCACCATACGACATCGTTCAAAGCTTGTGGTGGTGATTTCTTTGGTTGCGGGGTGGTTGAGTTTCTTCAGGGCTCGAAGGAAGCGGTATGCAAACCTAGTCTTGATTGATCCATGAAGATGTCTGAAGGAAACATGTTGTGATGTCATGGGACGCATGATGATACAGAGAAATGTTTGTGATTTTAGGGCTTTTTTTTAGGGAGAGGAATGTGAAGGTTTTGCCTTTTGGGATGAGACTGAAATATCTGAAAAAGAAAAGATTTCGTTCTGACACAAAGGGGCCTCTTTGTTCAGAAAGACAATTTCCAAATTCACTTCTGACTCTGAGTTCTGACACAAAATTATCTACTTATAACAAATACGTGGAAGATTTTTCCTGTCGTTTTGTTTTTTTAATAAGAGAGTCATAATAGGTTGAATGAGAACTTACGCAGTGACCCGGTGTTTCTCTGCAGACCAAGCCTTTGGCCTAACAATAGTGAAACACTCATACTGGGCATGTTACTAAAATCGAACTTTTGACCTTTTGGAACAAATCTCAACTCAAATACCAATTGGGAGGCCTTTCCTTTTTTTCAAAAAAGACAGTTGCACTTTCTTTTATTTTAAAAAAAATTGCAATTCTAAATTGCTGTATTAGAAGTATTTAGAGGATAAATTTGACCTCCACAAATTTCAACAATGCCATTCCTAGATTTTTTTTTTGAACGAATCCATTCCTAGATTTAGTTTTATAAACCCGATAAATATCAACCAAAATCATCATTCATTAGATAAAAATTACACGATCAATTTGGTGCTGCACATTTAACAAATATCGTAAATAAATACTATGTGTTAAATGCACATAACTCGACTAGAAACCTGAAACGTTTGACCGTTGATCTCCAAAATTAAACGCCCGAATTTTTCCTTTAATGTTCCAAAAAAAAAAAAGTAAAGTTTTTCTTTAGTGAATGGTAAAGCAAATGGTACAGTTCTTTTGTAAAATGTAGAATAGATTTCGATACTGACGTTTATACTATTTTGAAGCATATTTGCCAAATAAACTGAAATTAAAAAAATTAATTGATGGTATAATAATTGTGATGAACATTAACACGTAATTATCAAGTATTGTTTGCTTGCGTATCACCCTTCCGAAACCCTAGCGATAGCTTGCGTCGTCGTTGGGATATACCATGTATGATCGTTGTTGTTGTATTTGAGATCATAAATTGAGAACGTATCGTTTTCAAGAATTTCGGGTATGAGAGGTGAAAAGGGAGTTATGTGGGCCTGAAAAAGGGCCGACCACCATATGATCGCACATGCTTTCATTACCCACAATTGAAAAGGTGGGCCCATTTTCAGCTCTTGCTTCCATTATTGTCTCTAATTTTTTGCCTTTCTTCATGTTTGTTATGTTTCTCATTTGTCTTTTCCGGCCGTTAAACCAACTCGGCGGACAAGAATTAGATTTGTGGCGGAGGCCGCCGCTCAAGCGGTGGTTCCTGAGTCTAGCCATGTGCCATGCCCTATGAGTGATACAAATATTTCAATCTCTGGCACGCAATCTACATATTTTGTACCTAACCAGCAAAACCTACCCATCTTGTTAAAATTTGGCCAACTCGTATCAACTCAAAACCTTGAGGCAATAAGTGGTGATACTCATTCTTATATATTTTTTTTCAAAGTGGACAATGTGGGACAATATTCTCAACATCCGCCCTCACGTGTCAACGTGGCTTGACACACGCCTTAGAGCCCGCCCTCAATCACAAACCACAAGTCAAGCATGAACATCTGGACTTGGGTGAGGAGAGACAATAAAAGGTCAACCATGGTCAGAAAAAGTGTGAGTCCATATTTTAAACCGGCTATGATACCATGTTAAACTTGGCCTTACATAAGAAACTTGGACTTACATGAGGTGAGGATCATATCCACTCAAAACCTTAAGGCAATGTGTAGTGGTACATCATCCTCATATAACCCAATGTATTTTATCTCAAATTGTCCAATGTGAGACAATATTCTCAACAACCACCCTCACGTGACAACATGGCTTGACATACACACGCGTCTTAGAACTCGCCTATATCATAAACCACAAGCCAACTTCTCGACTTGGGTGAGGGGATACAATAAATGACCAATCATAGACCAGAAAAGGTGTGAGTCCACATTTTAAAGTGGCTTTGATACCTTGTTAAAACTTGGACTCGCATGAAGTGAGAGTCATATCAACTCAAAACCTTAAGTCGATGGGTGGTGGTACTCATTCTCACATATTTTTTCTCAAAGTTGACGATGTAGGACAATATTATCAACACATCTACAAGGTCAGATTCATTTTAATATCATTACCTGATAATTAGATTATATCTATTGACTTTGCATCTCGACTATCAACATTCGAACGGCTGTTGGAGTCTAGTGCACGAGAACGCTCTTTTACAATTTAAGGACACTCTTCATGTTCCGCTAGAGGAATGGAATAATTTGGGTGGCTCGTGAGATAATGATGCGGTCATTAGTTTTTTGTAGAGCATGTTAACGGGTCGGATATGATGGAACCATCAGTTAGCTGGCCAGCCTGAAGGGACAGAAAGGGGTTGTATGTTCTTTAGCATGTGCTCTTCATGCTTCCTCAGCGCTTCCTAAATTGTATGGCATACAACTTTTGTATTTTTATATTCTTTTTGCTGTATCTTATGTTAAAATATTGTTATATAATGTATATAAATGAATCCTTTTATAAGTTAAACAAAGATGTAGATAACGAGAACGTGCCTTGTATATTGATTCATATTTTAATTTATTAGCAAAATTATAAGTAGAATGATTGATATCAGTGATTATGGGACATTTCACATGATTAAATGGAAGAATTAATATATAAACCTTTCTTAAACGTATATCATGTAATGATATTGACTACACAAATAGGAAGAAGATTATCCATTATGTCCAATTCAAGTACTAGATGTGTTACTTCAAATGATGAATCAAAACATAGAGGTCTTTTTTCCCTTTTCTTTTATTTATTTATTTAATAATTTATTTATACGGATATTTAAATTAAACGGCCGGTTTTCTATTCAAAGTTTTTCTTTGGTAAATCACACGATTTCAAAAACTAATTAATCTATGAAATTAAATTATGACAAAAATGACCATATAAGAATAGTGACAACTATTAGTTATTCTTTTGAATATATCATTGCATACACTAGACTTGTTAAATTTGCTATTATTCAATAGATTTTATGAAAGGAGCAAATCTAGCAAGGGATCATATGGTCCGATTCTTGATTGTTGATAGCCAGGTTGTTCCTTGCTTAATGAGATGTGTCACCATATCTGGACAACACGACTCATTACTTTATTGTTAAAAATCCGGTACACTAGGCTCCTGCATTTATGCAGAATCTGAAGAGGAGTCAGATCTCAAAGTGATCTGATGTACGCAGTCTTACCTTATACTTTGTGTAATATGCTATTTTCATGACTCGAACAAGTAACTTAAAAGTCATAAAACAGCAACCTTATCAGTTACGTTAAGCTGGTCCTCTCCCTGCTTAAAGCTCATAATTGTTACATTATATTTTCTTAGACTCCACTTAAACATCTAAGGTGAGGATATATAGACACGTTGCAAGTAAATTCAATAAACTGGAAAAAAAAGTGCTAAATAGAATGTTATGTCCGTGATTAGTGCGTGTTCTCATATATTTTCAAACGAGATTGACGGTGTCGAATTACGATTATTTAAAACCAAAGATTATATGCTTCAATTAACTCCTGCGACAGCTTTGATGTATTGTAAAAAAAGCTTAAATCTGTCGTTGAACAAAAAAAAAAAGAGATCAGCAATTAATTACTGAATATTTAAAATGGTGATAGATAAAAAAAATGACAACTTAGCTATGTGATTAGTTGTTTAACAACAGTCACTATAGTATTTCTTAATTACATAACGGCTGTATTGGATTATATTTTTTCTTAAATTCAGTATGCTGAAGTTGATGATTATTTCAGTTTTATAAATAAATATATATGTTTCCCTTGTTTTCTGTATGTTTCATTCATCATTCTTCATCAACTTATCATGTCCAATTGCATCCACTCCCAGCAGATTGCTACCCCTCGGTGCTGAGAAGTTGAATTTTGCTGGCCTCACATCTCATACTCTAACGATAGCTTTTGATGTTGTTAAGATATAATAGGTTTAAAACATTTTCCACGACATTTTTTCTATTTGTGGTTTGAAAATTGAACATGTGACTACGTAGCCAGAAATGACCAAACATATATCATAGATCACTACTGAACATGTTAATGTTAAAATAATAATGGTGTTGATTTGATGTGTCAAGATGCTATAGGTTATCTAATAGACATGCCAACCAACTCTTTTGACTAATGCCTCCTCATCCTTTTTTGTTTTTTAAGGAAGATTTTTCAATCTTCTTTTTTTAAAAAAAAAAAAAAACTTATCGAACTTCACTAGAGAAAAGATTTTCCTCTTTTGCCGATCTTTTGGCCTTTCTTTCTTCTTTTGGGCGAAAATTAGTGAAAATAAGTAGTATTACTAGATTTGATAATATAGACACAAGAAATCTTATTATGGTAATAGATCAGATAGTTTCACAATCATATAATGTCACATTAGATTTACATAATTGCAAAGCAAAAGGTGATTGCCCAAATCACAAACCCACATATTCTATACATTTGATTCGGCATGTAACAACTAAGCACACTTGATTCACGATCATTTAAAAATTTTCAATAAAAACACTATCCAAGTTAATAACCATGAATAAAACAACGTAATAATGATTTCGAAAATAGATTTGCAGATTAAATAATTCCCACGTTGAGTAAGTGAATATCATCAACCGTAATTTTCATTCCTTAGCACTGAAAGTCTCACCACCCAACTCCAAAGAACATTGTGAAGGATGCAAATCTGTTATACAAGGGATGACTAGGAGTGGCCTAAAAGTCCAAATGCAAGCGTGAAGCTAGCCACAACTCTTACTGAGTAACAAGAACCACTATAATGTAGAAAAATAAACATATATGCCATGTGAGAAAAACTCTGTAAATGTTTGACTGTATAGTTCATTTAAACTACTCACCTATTATCTATCAAAAAAAAAAAAGAAATAAAACTACTCACCTATTACCACAATATATATCCATTATATCCCAACGATATCAAAAGTTATCGCTAGAGTCTGGAGAAGATGAGAAGCAATCAAACGATAATTACATCACAAAAGATAGAGAGTTCCCGCTTCTATTACTACCATAGAAATGACTCCAGCTAGCAAGGTAGTTAACCCCCACCACCACCCCCACGCATCTCAAAAACAAAATCCAAACCTAATGAATACCCTACGGCAGATGGCAGAGGAAGCCAGCAAACTCATTGGTTTCAATACTTTGAATCATCCAGAACAAAATAGGATTAGAACCAGGTGAATGTCTGGCCATCTACCAGAGAAAGACCAACAAGCGGATCTTGTAGGATTCCCAAATGATTCTTCGATTTCTTCCGAATAAACTTGAGAAAAATAATGCAGGAAAAAGAACATCAAATGATACATCAACAGAAAATGCATCCAGAAATTTTATCACGATGAACATTCAAAAACTGATCATTCAAACTAAAACATGTATAGAGATTCTAAGCTAACAGTTGTCCATTGTAGCAACCCATTCAAACAATATCTGTTGACAGCTTGCTACAGTAGAGTGATTCCCAAGCATACATGTAAATGGAAATGCAGCCTTGCCTGGAACTATATCTCTGAGGAGATTGGTTTCAACAGCAAAAGAACATGCTAGGCCCATCGCCTTCATGGTCAAAACAAATCAAGCGAACTGGGGTTCTGGCATATTATCAATCTAATTCTTTTTGGATCCAAACATATTACCAATCTAATTAAGATTTGATTGTGTATATCATGAACATTTGTGACAATATCTTTAAGCCGAAAAAGTGTCTTCTATTGGAGAGGGGAGGCTGCGGAAGGCGAGGGGAAGAGAATAATAACAAAGAAAAATTTCATGCACATCTAGACAAGTAAATAAATTGTTAACTCATAAGTTTTACTTCATATTTGAATACGTCACTCTAACTTTAAATATAAACACTGCATTCAGTAACTTTAAGGAGATGAAATGAATGAACGAGTTATCCATTAATTGCTCGTCTGACCATTCGTATTGAATGAATAAGCACATTCGATAAATTTTTTTTTTTAAAAAAAAGACAAATTACATAGGAACGACTAATTCCATTTTTGAATATAACTGTTGAACTCTCTCACATAGTTACATGCCATGCCACTATTCAATTATTTAAATGAACATGAGAGTCAGATCAGAAAAAGGACCAAAAGCTAAAAGCGATATCACCAAAAAGAATTAACTATGGTTAGCTTGATGATATGGCAATCTCGACTGGATAAGTTACCCACCGCGTTACTGCTTTACACTCTGACACTTGCGGCAGACACCAACTTGTGGAATATGTCATGACAAAGATGAAGATACTCTACATGCTCTTCGCAGTTGTAGATGGGTAGTCGAGGTATGGAAACGTTTGGTAAGGAGAACTGCATGGCACACATTTTTTTCGGAGAGCAGTGTAGTACGATGGATTGACATCAATTTAGCAGGTTCGTTTGGACAAGAAGGTTCGGATGACAGCTGGATGTATATATTTCGAGAAGGAGTACACGAGATTTGGACACTCAGAAACAAATGTTTATTCGAAGATGGCTTCACTTTACCAGAAGGCAGTACTGTAGTGCGGAAAATCTATGAAAGAGCGAGAAATATTAGACTTGCATGGTGTTCTAGGGAGATGACTGATGTATCATAATTCTGTAGTTGGATACGCTGGTGTAGACCTGATGTACAGTTGATGTTTGCGATAAATAGAATGATCCCATTTCCACCAAAAAAAAAAAAAGAATTAACTATACAAGCACGTAACTTCATTCCTTGAGGTGAAATACCGTTGACATTTGAAATGCACTATTATAACATAGTAGAAAGGTAAATCAGTAAACCAAGATAAGCGTCAGGTTAAAAAACACTGGATAAGATTAATACAAGAAAAGTACATACGGAACGGCAAAGAAGATAATTCTTGGATCATGAAAAATGGCAAATATACAACCTGCATACTGGATCTCTGCACACTAGTGCGAATTTGCAAAAGAACATGAAGATCTGTAAGAAGGAAAGGAAACTCTTAGAGGTGTCATTTCAGACACAACCACGACATCTGTAAAGATACAAAATGATTTTCAGATACCAAACCGGGCAGCTAAGTTGATGTACACTGCAATGACCCGCAGTAAGCTTGACAGTGAAGATAGGTGTTAAGGACTATACGAAAACCAGTCCTTTCACGTGAATTCTTGAATACGAAGGACATAAGCAAGTCTTACAATAGTCTTTCATACATCGGGTGCAAAGGCAGCTATGATGCTTGTAGCGCTCTAACTCGAGCAGTCAGCTCCCTGACTTGGTTCTTTAAACGCTCTGGATTGCAGAAAAAATCAACAAAAACCCGCCTTTGGATTGACATTTCTTGAGAATTATGTTTTACAATCTGTACAACAGAAACAAAAAGCATTGATAAGACATTCTTATTCAAGAAAATTGACTACATTATTGATGCAAATAACAGGTTGACAATTCAAGAAACTAAGGACTGCAAAATCAGAAACAAAAAAGAAGCTATTATGCTGGCACGTCGTAGTCTCTGGCAATGAAGACCTCTCGGAGAACATCAGAGTAAAAATTAGCTGCAAGCATCAGAACACCAAAGCTGGTGCTGAGACAATCATAACCCAAGGAACAACAAGAACTACCTCTCTCTTCTTGGTATGCTCTAACGTTACTTCCTCCACTGCAGCGGCTAGCTTTGCATTGGCTTTTTCCATTTCATCAAGCTCCTTCATTAATGTCTGGAGAAAAAAAGATCAAATGTTAAATTCTTCAGTGTTATGTTGAAGGAACTATGCCCCACGAAATTATCTTCCGCTTGTGGTAAGGAAGTGTTCATGTCACAAACTCTTCTGACAATAACAATAGGCAAGGCTAACTATGAAAAACCAGAAGTCGGCATAAAAATATGCTGGGATCTAAGCCACTCCTGAGACATGGTAAAAAGGTGCAAGTAGACCAGATTGGTTCAGATGAAGTGCTATCGTGCTAGCAAAGTCACTGTTGAACAACCCAAGAATAACTTCACCAGAAGAAAAAAAAAATGACTATGCAGGAATTGGCTCCTAGGAGTAAATTTAAGACCCGAGGATAAGGAGCTTCAAACTAAGCCATAATGCCAGAAGCTTTACCTTGAGAGAGTGTGGGCAACCAAAGGCTAATTTCTAGATTTAAATTAAGCCAGGTGATCATAATAGAATAGATGTATTAATACTTAAAATTTGTCTCGATGCATATAATACTTTAAAAAACCTATGTTTGCACTTACACCACTGTAATAAGCTCAGCTCAAGAAAGATGAGAGACACAAGCTCGGTATTACAAGATCTGTATTACCATTTGAATTTAAACATTTTGATATGAAGCATTGAGAACTTAAAAGAGTACGTATATAACAAAGGTTTCCAGTGAGGATACAGTTCTCTTCATCCCATTTTGACAACTAAAAACTAAGATAGACTGATGCATCCTAGTGTACCATCGAGAAGATAGAAAATATTTTCACCCAAACAAAAGGACACCGGGGAATGTTAAAGTGATAAGTGTACCCGAGGTGTTAATATTGGTTGGGCGGTTGTTGATGATACAAATAATAATTCCTGCAAGCTTTGAACAAGGATACACCTGATACAGTAAATGAAGAGAATACACGAATCAGCTTTTGAACCTGCTCTGAGGTTATATACACCAAATTACAGTCATATTCTCTAGGATAAGCATTAAACGTAATGACGCAGATAAAAGCGACCATAAATTTAAGAAAATGTAGCCACAAATTTTAAAACCCTGGATAAGCACAAATCTATCCATAAAATTGGTAGGAATCGATTAAAGACACGAATACTTAATATCATAAAACTCTACCAATTTGTAGTTGGCATGTCAAATAAAAATTGCTTAAAGAATGCCACTCTGAATCAACATATAATGAACAATGGCAGAATATCTGTGTCAAATCTGCAATTCAGTTCAAGGATAGGGGTCCTAGAGACAATTACGCTTCTAGATTGAAGTTCAAAACACTAATCACTTGAATTGCTATCTCATATTCACCCAAAAGCAAATAATTTCCTCCAAACAGCAGCTGCTTGCAGAACCATAATATATCTAAGAATTTGAACTTAAAAAGAAAAAGATGAGCTTCCACCAGGAACTGTTATCATCATTATCTCCTACCAGATTGCAGCTAGTAGATTATGCTATGTGTACTCATCGATACAGTGCAACAACCAAATCCTCAGGCTTACAGTAAAAAAGAAAATATCTACCCATTTGTTATCTTGAATTCAAAAAACAATTAAAGCAACAAAAAAAAAAGGAAGTATAGCAAACTTATTTTACACAATTCAAGTGCCTTATAGCGGGTTACTTAAGATTTAAGTCACCAAATGTCAAGCCAGAAGGCATGTCCATCACATAACCACAAAACATGATGTCTTTGAACAGCAAATTTGCACAAACATGCACCTAGAGGAGTCAAAACAATATCATGAGTGCGACAAAAGAGTTATTCCACATGACTTACAGCTCATTGATACATCTGTTTCTGTCCTCAGGGAGGGCATGCTCTAGCTCAGACTGCAGCGCCATTAAATCTGATTGAAGGGCAGATATCTGCTGAACTATGCCCGGGCCAGATACATATGTTGATGAACCAGCTTGAACATCTAATATAATAAAAACATAATGGCTATTAAATTGGTTCAAGTCACTTGGGATAATAAATCATCCATCAGATGACTCAAGGGCAAGATATCATTTAATGGGTCATGGCATCTGGGAGTCTCAAAGATCCAAGAAGATATCTTTGCTTGGTTGCTGCTATCTTTTACATTTGGCCGGGAGAGGAACAATAGATTGTTCCGCAATCAATGAAAGGACAAGCATGTTAAAGTTCAGAAATCTTATAAAACATCAGACTGTGTTTGCACTTGGCGACGATCAGACAGAACATATTAAACTGGCGTAGTGATGTAAATCGTTTTCATCCTAACAATTTTATGAGGGGACTCTTGTGATAGGAAAAAAGGTTGTTTGATTCGCTTTTGGGGGAGATCTTCTCCATTTTGTAAATAACTTCGGATATTTATCTGTTCATATGATATAATACAAGTTCTCTTTCCTAAAAAAAAGAGAAGACAGAAAAATCAATCAACAAAAGAACACTGCACGATATAGTCAATAGATAATTACTTGAATAAATACTCAAAAGGTCTCTAACACTATGCAGAAAAGTATCTCGGTCATCCACAGCTCCTTGTTCTTGCACATCTGCCGATGCCTCTAGCAATGTCATGTAACGACCCTGTAGCATGTATCATGCACGTAAATTCAATGCATTGCAACAATTTTTTAAAACCATCTTGCAACAAAAGAGCATCTATACCACTCGGCCTTTTGTTGAAGACAAGTATCCTTGTAGTTCTGACTCAATTACTTTCAGTAAAGAATATGCTCCAAGCATGGTCTTCTTTTCCAATTGACATGCAAGTTTCAAAAACTGATGTCTCGCCAGCTGATTGATTAAATGGTTTATGAACTGCAAACGTTGAACAGTAAACAAAAATACAAACAAGCACTGGCACCATGCTTATTCAAAAGCACAAAAGGTCCTATCCTGCAGCATATAAATGAGAAATCAAGACTGTAAACGTTTAAACATGTAAGGAGCAACTGTGATGCTACGAGACATTTTCTCCTCCAATTTCCCCAATCAAAGTACCTACACCATTCTTATTCCTTAGATAAAAAAGGGCAAAAACCATCAGGTCAACCTAAAGGATACAATATTTTTGCATTTCTTTGGGATGATCGCAGATTATTGTCCCAGAGCAGCAATACCAAAAGTAACAACCAAAAATGAACCAGGGACTCAAAGCGAAGGCATAAATGCCTTTCGGTCATGTTGCAAATGTTTAAGCACAAAATAAATCATAAACCTGCAAGGTGACTATTTTCTCCAAGCTTACCCTTTTTTGTCTATCTATATAGAACTCTTGGCGCATAACCTTCAAATCATAATCACCTACACAATATAGGGGTAAGTTAGATCCTGTAATGGTTTAAAGAAAAAACGCACAAGATCAAATATGAAAATATCTTCCATTTACTGGTTCTTTTTTAGGGAGGGGGAAGGATTCCAACAAAAGAGTTTGTATGAACCTTGCAAAATATACGTGTCCTGTAGCTGAGCCAACTTCCAACAAAGATCAGGAACTGTCTGGAAAAAAAAAAGGAACACTTTAACAATGAAAAACAAAAAGGCAGTCCGAAGTGAGAAGAACAAAATGGGAACCTAAAATGGGACAAATGAAAACAGTCTAATTGTTGATCTTGGAATCGTCCGGGCAATACTTTCTGCTGAGGAGAAGAGAGAGCATCTAGCTCAGCTAGCGATTTTTGAGACGGACATTTAGAACATCTTAGCACAGATATCGCTTCACAAATTCAATTTACTAAACATAAAAATTACTCTTTGCCTGATGCCAGAGGTACTATAAACTTAGATGGCACAGACAGACTTCCATTTGTAGGAGAACAGTGATAAAATAGCCCATATATGCCAACTTGCAAATAAAAGACAAGCAACAGTAAATGCTTCAACTACTTGAAACACAATGAAACAGCAGCAAAACATCTCATTAGCTGCAGACACAAACCTCAGATAACAGTTTTTCCTCTTCTCCGTATAGATTTGAAAGTTCTCCAACAAGTTCGGCATGCTTTCTCCTATTAAGTAGACAGTCACATCATAAAATATCATTAATGGTCAAAGCATTTCCACATGTTCCGAGAAAACAACCATCAGAGCTGATATAAATAAATAAATAATAAAATGGTTTGGAGGGTGCAATTAAAGGCACGGGAACAACAAAGAAAGCCCCTCCCAGCTTATCCCTGCTCCCTGAGGAAAAAGACCTCAACCGTGAAGACCCGAAAAGAAAACAAAAGGTTAATAGGTTGTCACGGAACCTTCTTTAAAGTTGTTTCCAGAGACCAGAGAAGACGTGTTACTGCAATGAAAAATATTCAAGATAATGCACGATAATATTTATAAGCAGCATACTGTTATATTTTCGCTCTTTTCAGCTCCCAAAACCCAAACAATTACCCTCAATTTTAAAAGAAATAACATTCTCTCCCACTATCAGAATGCCAGAACCGAAAAAAGGGAAAGAAACAATAACCTCATTAGCGATACACCATTAATATGTGTTAAAGAGCAAAAAATTAAGATTCATATCATTATTCAGTTGCATTTTCAATAATGTCCTCGTATGCATTGTTCCTTATACGTTACAGTTCTAAATCCAACAAACAACTATCATCCATGGGGGGAAACTCTGTAGCTACTCCAGCTAATGCACATAAGGCAGTTTTATCTTTAACATTTACTCACAATTACAAGACGAGTTTCTAGATAAATTATCCACTTGTTCTGCAAAATGCTTTCCGCAAATGTAGAACGAAAGCTTACTTGAAAAGAGAAGAAAAGAAAAAGGGTAGCACGAAATGAAATCAAAGTTTCTTACTGTTAGAAACTTGCTTTAACATTGTTGCATGGTGGAGAACAAGAGAAAAAAATTTGAACCCATGCATCCCCAGCATGATAAAAAAAAATATTTATATTGATCCATGACACACAGTTTGATTAAGTCAATTAATTAAAGCAAACATACCGCACAGAATGAAGATCAAGATGAACATGAGCTTCATCTGAAGTAACTTGGGCTATAAGTGCTGTGAGGATGGCCTGCTGCTTAGCATTTTCAACCTGAGCTTCTACCCATTGCCTCTCACTGGTACCAAATCTGCATATACAAAACCCAGAGAACATTATAACAAAAGACACAATGGAAGCCACAAAATAAAGATGCCAAAAGGTTTTCTCCGGTAATGGCAACACCGAGCCAGGTCGCTATAATGGCTTAGAGGCAGAAAGACCAGTGTATACATAGACCAATTGACATCTTCATACATGCCCTGGTAAGACGAGCACTAGAGTTGAGTGCTGCTTTTCCTCTCCCAGAATCTTCAACATCTCAAGACCATTGCTATGGCTGTGCCATTAAAAAGAAGAAAACTACAATGGGAAGCAACGTGCAGGATATCAGAAATGAGACACGTATGACACCCAAACTTGTGATTGACAGAACTACTCGACCTCTAGAAAAGCACTGCATAGTAGACTCTGACACCTTACATCACATAAAGGTAACCTGGCACTAGGCGGTGAGACACAGGAGCTGATGGAAAACATTCTCTACACACGCCGAACTCTTTGAACTCCATCCCCCCCCCCCCCTCAACCACACGAGAAACTGAAACAATTGGCCGAGCAAGGTATGAAGAAAAAGATCACTTTTTCATTACTTTTGAGAATGTGCTTTACAAGATATATTTATACAACTTTGGTCAACTACTATACTAAATACAAGATACCCTCATTACTACAAAAATAAAGCACCATAAAGTGCATTCAAACACCCTAGCCGGCTGGTCAATATAACCGAAAATATACACACTAAAGTCTCAATATTACAATGCTAATGCTACTCCTTAAATCATGCCTCTACAATCAAGCTATGCATTTACAAAGGTGGTAATTGCTTTGACTCCAAGAATGGTGCACCTTCATCAATATAGCCATTTATCATAGCTAGTCAATAGGCCTTAATGGCCATTGACCCAACCGGTTGTCTCCTTCATTATGGCCATTTAATGGCCTCAATAATGGCTCAATTATGGTGGTTGACTCCAACACTCCCCCTCAAGCTGGAATGTAGATATTGTTCATGCCAAGCTTGCTGATCAATTCTTCAAATGCCGGCCTATGCAAACCTTTCGTTAGGACATCCGCAACTTGTTGTTTGGTGGGAATGTAAACCATGCTAAAACTTCCATCATCAATTTTTTCTCGAATGAAGTGACGATCCACTTCAACATGCTTAGTGCGATCGTGGTGCACTGGATTGTGGGCGATGCTCACAGCTGCTTTATTATCACAATAAAGAGTTATTGGGCCATTAAACATAACATGTAATTCTTTCAATACCTTTTTTATCCACAACCCTTCACATATACCATGTGCAAGTGCTCGGAATTCGGCCTCCGCACTACTTCTCGCTACAACTGCTTGCTTTTTGCTTCGCCATGTGACTAAATTTCCCCAGACATACGTGCAATATCCCGAGGTAGACCTTCTGTCAATCAATGAACCTGCCCAGTCCGCGTCGGTATACACTTTAAGGCTCCTTTCTCCTCCTTTTCCAAAGAACAAACCTTTACCTGGAGTCCCCTTTAGGTACCTTAGAATTCGAACCACAGCTTCATAATGTTGAGTTCTTGGAGAATGCATAAATTGACTTACCATACTTACAGCAAAAGCAATATCTGGACGAGTGTGTGATAAGTAAATTAGCTTACCAACAAGACGTTGATACCTTTCCCGGTTTACCTCCTCACCCCCATTAAGATCCAATTTCAAGCTCGGCTCTATAGGAGTGGCCGCTGGTCGGCATCCTAACATTCCTGTTTCATTCAACAAGTCCAACACATACTTTCTTTGAGAAATAGATATACCTGAGGAGTTGCGCGCAACTTCCATGCCCAAGAAATATCTCAACGAACCCAGGTCCTTCATTTCAAACCTACTGCTTAGATACTTCTTCAGTGAGTCAATCTCATCGTGTGCATCTCCTGTTAGTATGATATCATCAACATAAACAATTAAAATAGCACGAGTCCCTTTCAAAGTATGTTTATAAAACATTGTGTGGTCAGCCTGAGACTGTACGAACCCTTGGGTTTTAACGGCTTGAGTGAACTTTTCAAACCATTCTCTTGGTGATTGTTTTAGTCCGTACAATGACTTTTTCAATCTACACACCATATTTCTTTCTTTAGTATAACCGGGTGGTAAGTCCATATATACTTCCTCGTGAAGATCACCGTTTAAAAAGGCATTTTTAACATCTAACTGTTGAAGTGGCCAATCAAGACATGCTGCTAAGGAGAGGAGAATTCTTACAGTGTTTAACTTGGCCACGGGAGCGAAAGTTTCATTATAATCTATTCCAGATACCTGGGTAAAGCCCTTAGCAACCAGTCGAGCCTTGTACCTACTGATGCTTCCATCTGCATTGAATTTGACTGAGAACACCCATTTGCACCCCACTGGCTTCTTTCCTAAAGGTAGTTTCACGACATTCCAAGTATGGTTTTCCTCTAATGCCCTCAACTCCTCCTGTACCGCAGCCTTCCAATCCTTATCTGCGAGTGCCTCATCAATATTCTTAGGAATTTGTATGTTAGATACCTTTGCATTAAACGCCGAAAAATTGGTTGATAACTTACTGTTCGAAACGAAATTAGAAATGGGATGCTGGGTACATACTCTTTTCCCTTTTCTCAAAACAATTGGTAGATCCAAATCAGTTGAAGCCTCTAGAACATCCCCTTCACTGCAAGGGGCAGAAACCGGCTCCAGAGATTGGCATTCTGGAAAAATATCAGTGTCTTTATCAATCTGAGTTTGTTTTTTTTCGTGAGTATATGATTATATTTGGTGGTGTAGGTCGGCGTTTTGGACTAGGTGACGAAGAGTGTGGGTGATGTAGACTGGCCGAAGGTTCGGCGGCCAAAGGTGAGGCCGCCGAAGGTGTAACCGACTCGGAATTAGGCTGAGAGGATGGTGGATCAGAATTAGAAGTAGGCTGAGATTCTCCCCCTGAACCACTGTCGGGTAAAAGTGGACCTGGTAGTGGTTCATTGTACTTAGTTCAAAAGAAGTATATGAGTCAGAATTTGTTGAAGTTGATGGTGGTGAGGGAAAATAGGATTCAGTTTCCCGGAAAGATACATCCATAGTGACGAAGAAACGTTTTTGAGTAGGAGAATAACATTTATAGCCCCGTTGAGTAGACGAATAGCCAACAAACACACATTTTTGAGAGCGAGGTGCGAGTTTAGAGATAGATGAGTCATGAATGTGAACAAAGGCTACACAACCAAACACTTTTAGTGGAAGAGATGCACTGCCCCCGGAACAGAGGATATGTTTCGTAGAGAATGGAAATGGGGGGTTTTAAACTGAAGAGTTTTAGAAGGAAGTCGATTGATTAAATGACATGCAGTAAGAATGGCCTCCCCCCATAAGTAAGTCGGAACGTGCATAGTAAACATTAGAGCCCGGGCTACTTCTAGAAGATGGCGGTTTTTGCGTTCAGCTACAACCATTCTGTTGAGGTGTATCTGGACAAGAACTTTGATGAATGATACCCTCAGAGGCTAGGTAGACATTCAGAGTTTTGTTGAAGTACTCGGTACCATTATCTGTTCGGAGAACTTTAATAGTGGTTTGAAACTGAGTCTTTATCATAGAGTGGAAATTTTGAAAGACGTTCGTGACTTCAGTTTTGTCTTTAAGAAGGTATACCCAACAAACCCTTGTATGATCATCAATGAATGTAACAAACCATCTGGCCCCCGAAATGTTTTTTATGCGAGAGGGTCCCCAAAGATCACTATGCACAAGATGAAAAGGAGCAGATTTGACATGTTGTTTAGATGGGTAATTATGTCTTACTTGTTTAGCAAAGACACATGCATCACAATGAAGAGTGGACAATTGTTTATTCAAAGGAAATAATTGTTTAAGATAACGAAGACTGGGATGTCCCAGTCTTTGATGAAGTAAGAGTACATCCATTGGTCTAGAAGCATTTTCGACACTAAGAGGGGTTGTAGGGGTAGAGGTTGTGAAGTACAAATTTCTTTGTATCTATACTGCAGACATCCTCAAAGTGATAAAGGCCACCTCTTTCTCTAGCAATGCCAATCGTCCTCCCCGATTCCTGCTCCTGCAAAACACACCATTGTGCAGAAAATTTAGCAACCCAACTAGTATCCTTAGTAAGCTTGCTAATAGCAATCAAATTACACTTCAACTTTGGAACATAGAGTACTGATTGGAGAGTAAGTGCAGAAGACAATTTTACAGTTCCTTTTCCCACAACTAGTGCAAAGGTCCCATCTGCTACTTTCACCCTCAGAATCTCGGAACTTGGAACATATGTTGTAAACAAAGATAGATTACCTGTCATATGATCAGTGGCCCCAGTATCTAAGATCCAGGGTGAGGCTTCCACAAATTAACCGTACCTTGATGTGTGTTGGCATGGGTTGGTGCGCCACCTTCGGCCCTGACCTGGAGAAGTGAGATCAATTGTTCAAGTTGTGCCTTTTGGAGCACAACCTGATCGGCACTGTTAGGAGACTCTCCTTCCGCGACTGCTGCAAGGCCACGGCCATGGATTTGTGCTCTCTTCCCTTTTGAATCTGAGGGCTTACCATGCAGATTCCAGCACCTGTCTTGAGTATGTCCCAGTTTATTACAATGAGAGCATCGAGGACGATTACCTGTACGAGGTCCAGTGTTTCTGATGGCGAATGCAGATGCATCGCCTGGCCGCTCTGAAGGGACAAAAGATGGTGAGTCCCTTCTTTCTCCAAGCATGACTCGGCGTCTACTCTCCTCTCTCCGGACTTCAGCAAATGCTTCACTTAGTGAGGGAAGTGGGCGCCTTCCTAGTATCCGGCCTCGTACTTCATCAAGTTCCTTGTTGAGTCCAGCAAGGAAATCATATAATCGTTCTTTTTCAAGATGCTCCTTGAACTTGACATTTCCTTCAAGGTCTCCCCAGTCAGCCTCATAGTGTAAGTCAAGTTCCTGCCACAAAGATTGCAAAGTGTTGTAGTATTCAGTAATACTCATATTCTCCTGGCGTATTTCTTTAAGTTTGTTCTTGATCTCGAAAACTTGGGAAGCATTTTCGAGATCAGAGTAGTGTTCATGAACAGCATCCCAAATAGCTTTAGCAGTTCGTAGAAACAAATAGGTACGACTAATGTGAGGCTCCATAGAGTTGATGAGCCATGACATCACAAGGGAGTTGTTGAGCTCCCAGACTTGATAGCGCGGATCATTCATCTCCGGCTTCACTGCCTGGCCAGATATGAAAGCCAGTTTCCCTTTGCCTCGTAGGACCATTAGAACTGACTGAGACCATAGGAGAAAATTCTTTCCATTCAATCTATGATTAGTGATTTGAAGGGAAGAGCTTTCATTTAGTGTTTGGTGTAGATTAGAGTCATTAGAAGATGCCACCTGAGTGGCGGCGGTGGGGCTGACCGAAGGTATGGCCGCCGCCAGTGGGGCGGCGGTAGAGGGGGCTGCACTTGACGATGGTGAGCTCATCTCGGTATGGATGAGAAGGATATTTGGACTTGTTTTTTAAGGTGAATGCTCTGATACCATGAAACAATTGGCCGAGCAAGGTATGAAGAAAAAGATCACTTTTTCATTACTTTTGAGAATGTGCTTTACAAGATATATTTATACAACTTTGGTCAACTACTATACTAAATACAAGATACCCTCATTACTACAAAAATAAAGCACCATAAAGTGCATTCAAACACCCTAGCCGGCTGGTCAATATAACCGAAAATATACACACTAAAGTCTCAATATTACAATGCTAATGCTACTCCTTACATCATGCCTCTACAATCAAGCTATGCATTTACAAAGGTGGTAATTGCTTTGACTCCAAGAATGGTGCACCTTCATCAATATAGCCATTTATCATAGCTAGTCAATAGGCCTTAATGGCCATTGACCCAACCGGTTGTCTCCTTCATTATGCCATTTAATGGCCTCAATAATGGCTCAATTATGGTGGTTGACTCCAACAGAAACCAACAATTAAGACGGTTAAAGGTAACGACCAAAACTTGTTGACTTGTGAGTTAAAAAAAAGTTGCAACATTAATTACGTTACTGATAAGAACGACGACGATGACGATGACGATGAAGACGACGACGGTAGTGGTAGCAGTGGCGAGACAGAGCTTAATAGAGGTATCAAATTTGGATGAACAGTACAAATGCAAGGACTTACATGGAGCGCAGCCTTTGCAGTTCAGAAAGACGTTGATGGTGTGATTTTTCTGAATCTGCGGCAACCAAGGAAACGACGTAACAGTCAAAACTTGCAACAGAAGTCCGCAAAAAGAATTTAAGTTCATTCCAGTCCTTCGCCAGCATGTTCACACATCCTTCACAAATAAATTTTTTTAGCTTACAACAACATTACCCCCATTGTCTTAGAGGCTTCCGCCTATGCAAACATCAAGAAACCAGAACAGTGACCAGCAGTCTGAAGTACAATGAATAAAGGTACGATGCACGATATCAAATTCATTTTGATACACAGAAAAAACCATCCAAGATACCAAAACAGCACATCCCAAATATTAGCAGCTTACTATCAAAGAAAACAATATTAAAGCTGTGCATCTGCTGATGCATAGACTATCCACGTTATGCACTGCGCCAAATGAAGGTGTGTGTGTATGTGTATATGTGTGTGGTGTAGTTATACAATCCTTTGTTAACATATCCGCATTTCTCCATACTAGTTCACAGAGAAACTCAAATGCTTCAACCAAATAGTTAAATGTTAGACCTGCGCCTGATAAATTACCAGAAAAGACACTATATCACCTTATAACAGAAGAACTAAAACTTCAATTAATAATTCCAATTTTTGGTTCCTAATGTCGCCAATTTGTATATTAGGGTACACAACAATTCAAAAATAAAACGAACAGAGATGCACACGTACACATGATGAATTTTTGACGGATATACAGTTTACAGGATTGAAGAGTATACCTCCTGATGAAAGTGAGTGAATAGAATACAGAACTACACATAATATTCTCAAGAAATTGACAACCAAAGGAAAATTTTATTCATAAACATTATATTCAAAAAGTACGAGGTAAGCAGTACCTCGTACAAAGACATTAGAAACTTCACTCAAAGTGACTCCTGATTTGGATTTTCCCTCTTCTGCTACTAATCTGAAAGGGGCCTAAAACAAGTAACAACATTATAAAGACCTGAAAACACAATGTGATAGCAGGACAGTTACTTTAGCCATCCTTAAACAAATTTCAGTACTGATATTACTAATATAATTGGCCTCAACCAGTATTCACTCCATATCAGAATTTCAAGGCCTAGTATTCTGTCTAGCAGCAACATAGGAGATTTTATCAGCACTACAGAGAGATTAATCTACAAATGCAAGATGATGGAAGTACCAAACCCATTTAGACAAAACCAAACAACATGAACTTTTTTGCCCCCCTTGCTTAAGGCTGTTAAGAGAAACAAAGATTGCTGCAATGAGCAGAGGCCATTGGACCAAACTTGTACCAGCTTTTAAGATCAATACATGCAAGACTCAATGAAATCCATACATACAGAGTTTTTCATGAGTATGCTTGAGTAATCCAAAAATAATATACCCTTATCACATATTACATTAATCATACAGAAACTTGCCAAATGGAAAGTCACCAGACAGATACATGCCAATTAACCAAAATAATGCACTTGTGCCCACTAAAAGGTTTGCTATGCAATGACATGGCTTGAAGGTTCGTAGCCAAAGGAAACATATCCTAAGATACAAACTTTAGACACTAAAAGGAAGGCATACAAAAGAACCATATCTGTCGTAAAATATCCGCTAAACATGTATTCTGTCATTTCAAATTCCTAAGATGAGGCTGTTTGTATGGCAGCATGCCATCTTCAGCAACAAGTGGTATGGATAGCTGACTACAAGAACCTTTCACATGTTACATACAAGTCAGCATCAACAAGTATGGTAATCGAAAACCAAGTAACCGTAATTATTCTTCTGAAAAAAACTTAACAGTTTTGGAAATCGAGAAATATGATGTCCCTACCAGGAAATTTCACTATGGATACCATAACTGTGATTACCACTCTCTTTGCGATTTCCAGTATTCACTATTATCAGAACCGATATACCATTAATACTCTTTAAGGAAGGAGGCAGCTAACGAGGATATCCAATTTCAGGTTGCTAAAGCTGTATATAGACATTCCCTTGTCTTGATAATTCAGCAAAACTCAAAACCACCAACGGCGGTTTCTTATAGTATAAGAGAAAGCATGAACTTCCAAATAAATCGATACCGTCTCCAGATGCTTTTCAAACCATTTTTTAAGCTCCTTCATACAAGATGAATCCACAAGCAAATATTCATGAAAGTCAGAATAAGCCAAGTAGATGCCATCCTCTGGAAAAAAGAAATAACAAGAAGAATAATTAAACGTATCAAGATCACCTTAGACAAATATAAATTTTTGGTATAGAGAAAAAGTAAAAGATTAAATGATACCATCCCCCGAGTGATAATGAGCCAGTTCTTGTGCTGTAGAAGCCATCTTTCCGAGGACAGAATTCATCTACTTTACAAATCATACCGACAAAATCAAATCATTTTCAGCTCTTTTGTTCTTTCTTTTTAAATGCACAAAAATTTCATTTAAGACCTAAATGATAAATATAAGCTGAATGGTGAATTAACTAACAAAACAACACTCAAGCATTTTTTCCACTATGTAGGGTCGGCTATATAGATCAATTTTTACACTGCACTTTATTTTATTTTTTATTTTCTTTGGGGGAATCGTAGCCTATAGATGAGAAGATGAAAGAAATAAAGGTTAGATGGTAGACATATATAAAGACGTACAACAAATGCATCTGTTAGACGGTGCGAGATAATGAATGAAATGCATGTAAAACGTGGGTGGAGAAATGCCAGATAAGACATGAAGAGAGACGATAACGAAGGATGTGACTTACATGACAACTAGAGAGCAGATGGTCAATGATAGACTACAATGGAGACAATTGATTCATGTAGCCAATGTCATATAGAAGGTTTAATATTTAGATGAGAACGTCAGGTACAAGGCCTGAACCACGGTTGAGATGATATGATAGTTTTGAAAGATGCATATTGTAAAGGCCGCGTATTATGCATTTAGCATTAAGAGACACACAAGAATGATAGGATTTAGGTTACGAGTCAAAAACAAAAACAATAAAAATAAAATAAAATAAAAAGAGAAATGATTGAACCGTATAATCGACTTCATATAATGGAAAAAAGGCTCGATGTTGTTGAAGGAAGTCGTAGACTAAATCTTACTCTCCTTGTGTGTCCTCATAATACATAATGCATAATATGACCCTTAGGATACGTCTCTTTTAAAAATATCATATCATGTCAATCGTAATTCAAGTATAAGTACCTAAAATTTTCATTTAAATCTTATACTCTCTATATGACATCGGACTACATGAATCAATTATCTCCACTGTGCTCTATCACTGACCATATGCTCCTCAATTGTCACATAAATCATATCATTTCTTATTGAGAAGAAATGATACACTAGTCTCTTTACAAACTGTTTTCTCAATCAGTCGCTCCTAAAGCTTTATTATGTGGCTCATTAACATAATTCTTCTATTATTTGCACAATCTTATATACGTCCTTTGTTTTATACAGAGCAACTGAAGTGTATTTTCTCCATTAGTCAGTCATCTTTTCTAGTCTTCACAATCTTATCAAAAAGAGCTGTGAGCCACATAATACCTTAGTTCCCTATACACTTCGAAGCCTCAATTGGATTACCGTCGATTCCAATTGTTTTACCATTCTTCATACTTTTTCAAAATATCTTCTACCTCTCGTAATCGAATTCTCTTATTTAATATTAAGTTTTCTATCCTCTTCAAAGTTATGTAACTCGTCCAATACAAGTTCATATCTCATTGAATTATTAAGAAGTTTATTTAAATATCTTTCTCCATCTTTTATTATTTTTTTCTCTACTAAAATCTTGTTATCTTCGTCTTATACATTTAACTCGAGTCAACGTCATGACTTCCTTTCTCTCGTTCTAAGCAATTTTTACACACATCTCTTTCACTTTCTTTGTGTCCAACCGCTTATAAAAATCTTCAAACACCGTTGATTTAGCTTCAATTACAGTCTGCTTAACTTCTTCCTTAACAAGCCTATATTTTTCTTAATTCTCTTGATTCCTGCCAAAGTTGAAGCATCGTATAACTAGTTCTCTAGGCTTTTACTTCGTCTTGTACTTCTTCTTTTCACCACTAACATTCATTATTTACAGGTATCGACCCTTTGACTCGCCAAATAAATTTTTCATTATTTCTTTATCTTTACCGTTACATCCTACCACACTTCTTTTAAATCACCGCTTGAATTTCTTAAGAATTTTGGTTTTAATATTATTCTAAAATCTGATTGTTTAGCTTCTATCAAATTCCATTATTTTGTATTGAGTTCTATATACTTTTACTTTCTCAATCTTCTATATCGGATAAAGACATCTAACACTACAAGACGGTGTTGCAACCGTTAAACTTTCTCCTGGTATCACCTTACAGTCCTTACAGCTCTTCTATCTCTCCTACGAGTCATAACTAAGATACCCTTTGTAAATTTAGTCGGGAAATTTCAGAGCCTTTATCGGAAGAAGACCTTACACAATGCTACAAACTTAAGGCATAAAAGATCAACTATGAACCAAAACCCGGTGATAAATAATGACGTTAATATACATAGCAAATGCATGGATGTGAAAATCAAACACCCTACTTAAAGTACACCTAAACGATACTTCAAAAGCTGATCAAGCGAAGAAGGTTACAGGCTCTAGTGTACCAAAGTCAGAAGGCAAAAACTTTCTACAAAATTCTGAGTCAATATCACTCACAGAATAAAAGTAAGAACACTCCAATACTCTGTCTCAGTCTTCATCCACATTAGTGTTAATGCATAAGAAGGACTTTGATGAGTTATATCACATGTAATTTCTTAGTAGACAAATATCTTAGGTATAGTAACGCACCAGGATGAACATGAAAATTAAAATAACAAAAGAACCATATGAAGAGCATTTACTGGTGCATGCCAAGGGCCACCTGAAAATTTTCTGTTAGACCTACAATTTCAACATAGTTTGTATATGCAAGATCATGGTAGGGAAGCTAATTGTGTTGCCATTTTTGGCATTACACGACTTGAATTAGAAAAAGAAGGAATTCATGGAAACTTGAAGAATCTTGGAAATTGGACAATATAGCAGAGACAAAAGATCAATACAGAAAACCATTCCTAATCATGTTCCTTTTTATGACTTGGCAAATTCGGTTTTATTGGAGGGACCAAAGAAGACACCTTACATCTCTGTTATATTACTGTATTATTGTATTCTTGTCCACCTTACATCCTTTTTCGTAATCTTGGATTATTGTAACGAAGGAAATTTTTACAACCAAAAGATCATTTCATGCATCTTTCTCAATGAAATCACAAAACCATTCGACAAGCACACCTCTTAGTTCCTCGCTGAAAGGTTGTCAACAATGGAGGTTAGCTGTCCATTGACAATTGAGGAGGCTGCAATTCGGGCTTTTCTACCTTGGATTAAAGTTGACACCTGCCCCGTAAGCATATCATATTGCGACTGCAAATTCCTTAATTGTTTATGCAACTCCAACGCTTCAGACTTCAAAACTACTGTAGCATCCCTGAAGATGGACCAAAGGAATAAAAAAAATGTGCCTTCAGGCAGGTTCCGATATATCAGTCAGATACCACATAGATACTAACTGACTCAAATGCAACACTATTTCAAAATTTAGTTCGCTTAGAGATAATGGACGTGCCTGCAGCCTCCATCATGACAAGTCTCAATAAGAGCATGTCTCAATAAGAGCATCATAAAGAAATACAATCAAACAAAAACATTAGCTTAAGTTTTAGAGGACTCTTCACATGCTGTATAAAATGTCAAAAATTGGAATAACCCCTATATTTGAGCAAGTGGAAGTAGATGCACTTGAATTTTGCAAACTTCTTTTGAGAAGGTATATTGACAATAAGTTATCGAAAACAATGTGAAGCCTCATTTATTTACGTGGATAACAGCTTTATTTAAAAATAACATTAAGCCATTTTCAACAGCAGAACCTATGTATATTAGCAAAATGATTAAACTAAGATGAGCATTGAAAACTGGGGTACAATCAAGAGTTGTACTGTGACTCATGCTATATCCACAGGGAAACTTCTGATTAAACTGGTACATCAAACTGCAGTTTACCGTATTTCTTTCAATCCTTCCTCTGTCCCAAAAACTGCTTCTTGATTACCTCTTCTAGCTGAGAATGCTGAAATACTGTCATAAGCAAAATCTAAGTCCTCCCCCTGTGATATAAAGTTATCCGAAAACACAAGATGCATAGGTAAGCCCAATGAAAAGTAATAGACTGATGCATCATGCTCCACCTTTAGTATGACCCCAATACACCATGGATAAGAAACAAGATAAAATCATACACTGTCTTTGAAATTGCTAGAAAGCATAAGCTAGAAACAGAAATCCAATCATAGAAAGTAGATAGGCAGTGTGTACCTCTAAAAGCTTTCCATCATGTACAAACTGCTGATACCTGAATTACGAAGAGAACATTACTGCTTTATTGTCATGGCAAGAAAAAGGTATACAATAGTTGAAATACAGGGGAAGCAACATTATAGACTTTTACAATAAGTCACACTCCTGTGGGAGCCAAGAGATTAATTAAAAGATCCAATGACCAAACAACAACTTTGCTGAAAATTAATTATAACCAAGAAATAGGGTATCTGAGCATCAAAGGATAATGTATTTGCCAATTGAAACTAAGGATGGCTGAATTAATGCTACTCAAATAACAACACAATCAACATCATATCCTCACTGGGTGGGTTCGGTAACAAGGATGCATTGTTTGTATTGTCATTTATCATACATCTACCCTCCCCCATGCGCAATCTAAGTCATATGATATCTTTTCCAAGGAGACCTCCAGTGGCTCTTTGATCTACCACTTCCCGTTAGTTTCATGGTTTGAACTCCAATTACAATCATCGGAAATTCAACTTATATGTTATCATCATATGAACATAAAAGTTAACAGAACATGAAATTCCAACTCCAGAAAAAAAAATTTCCTTTGATCACAGTAAGAATGATGATAATGATGGTGATGATTGACCAATACAAACAAAATAGCAAGTGAAAACAAGGGAAACAAAAAAGATTGACGAGAAAGGTAACTGGGAAACTTCGAGGGAGAGAGGGAGAGGGAGAGAGAACGTTGGAGGGGCGGAGGCTAGAGCAGAGCCAATCGAGGATAGGCCGAGCGTCCTCGTATTGAAAGGCCACTCGAAACTGTCAGGATCCAACGACTGGTGCCCTTCATAGCCCAATTCCCCCAACAACGCGCACAATTGCGCCGCCGTTACTCATATCGTTCAACTTCTTCTTCCAATTCCCTGATCAAAACCTAGTATTCTTCCTGAATCATTAGGTGAAACTAAAATTGAAAATCCAGAGCTGGAGCCGTTAAAGTAACGGAACTCTCCTTCTGATTGCTGAGGGATTACTACATTCAACTAGTTTCGGGTTTCTGAGAACTGGCGAAGAAAAAGAAATTGGGAAGTAGATCCGTTGTCCTATGGGCGCTTGCCGCCGGCCTCACCTGATTTTGGAGGGTTTTTACATTTATTTAAATTCAACTAACCGGTATTTATTTCATTTTCCCCCGTTTAGCAGTCGAAAATGGATTAGGATCTATTCACCGAAAATCCATCACACGCGTCATCGAGCGATACGTGGCAGTAGGGGTGGGTGGTTAGGCTAAATGCGGATGATCCTCATCTAGCCTCACCACCCGCCCCCTGCTGCCACATGTCGTGCGGTAACGCGTGAGATAAGGAGAAAATGAGCGAGTGGTATGGTAATTTTAGAGGAAAAAGAATGGCCTTCGTAAAGTTTTTTTTTTTAATTTCCATAAATACGAATACGGCTATTTTTTTTTTTACTTTATAATGGTGCCTAATTGTGGGTTCCAAGTGACAACCCTTTGTGGTACATAATGCGGTAAAAACCCATTTGGAAAACATCTTTAAAAATGCAAAGGCGCAATTTACATAGATGAACCTTTATGGAAGATCATATTTGAAATATTATCAAATATTGCAAAAGCAATAACACTGAGAATGCATTTAGATATATCGAAAGTATCAACGTAGTTGGGTAAAATTTTTATGAAGTGCAAAGTTATTTGTATTATATAATGGTTTGTCGTTTCTATCTTATAATATAATGGTTTGTTTTTATTTTATAGTGATTTTTTCACGCACTAGTATGTTTTATATCCTATATATCAAGTATGGTGTATCTTTACCGTATAATATCATGTGTTATATCATGTATTAAATATATATATATATAACAGGATTAAGACTTTTTTGCAATTTCAGCTCACTTTGGACCATAACTTACTCATAGCTTCCAAAATCAGAGATCGAATCCTCATCGTCTCTACCCTCATCTTATTGTCTACGTCCGACACGTGGCAGCAAATGAGCAAGCAAATGAGTGAGGTGGGAAGCCTAGATGAGTATCACCCGCATCTAGTTATGACCCGTGTGTTGTAACGGAAAATAGAAAGAAAATAAAATAGAAGGAAAATAATTAAAAGAAGTGTAGTATATAATAAAGGATAATTTATCCAATACTATTTGGATTGAAAAAGAAGATATGTATAGAATTAATTACCTAAAAGATATATTTTAATAAACTATCTGTACCCAATAAGAAACCTAATTACACTCATTTATATATATACATATCCCTACCTTGCATAAAATAAAACAAAACAAAACAAAAGAATAGCAGCGACACATTCTTTGGTAGCGGCGGCACTTTCTCCAGTTGGCAGCGGCCATTCTTATGAAGGAAAAAAAATTTGCTTGCTCCAGCCCCATTCTTCGATTCTCCCAAAAAATCTCGAAGGGTGCTCAAGAGCTATACATAAAAACAACTAATTTAAAGATTCTCCATTATATAAAACAACAACAATCATTATCAGTATACCCAAACAACAATAAAAGATATCGCTAGAGTCTGAAGATAGTGAAGACAGACAAACGATACAAGGCAACTCAGGGTGTAGTGCTGAACCAATAGTGATTATCCTATCATACAATTATTATACATACATATAACATATTTATGATGCATGAAGAAAGAGAGCAATATCAAACTAACTTGAGGTTTGAAACGCTGAAAGAATAAAATCATTGTATCGATCTTTTTCCTCTTTTACGAACCAAACATAATCACAATATTTGTTTTTTTTGTTTTATGTTTCAAATCAATTGCAATAACTATGAAAACAACTGAAGGAAGCAGGCGCATCCAATATAAATTTCTGAACATAGAGGAGGTCAACATGCCCATCCTGTATATTGGCTCCATTATGTTATTAAAAAAAAAAAGTACAAGGGAAGAACATAAAATAATGTGTTATCACCATAAGATTTTGCAAAGGATTTCTTGGAACATGTATTTGGAAACATCGTCATATTGTACATCAACACATTGTTTGGGAATCACGAATATTATCTCATTGGCGATTATTGATGCATTTTCAAACGGGATGAGATCTCCTCACCGCGCGGGGAGTCACCGCGCGGCCCAGGACGGAAACGTGACAGCAGTAGAGGGTGGTGAGGCTGGATGAGGGTTATCTCACCTAGGCTCACCACTCCTTTTGTTTAGCTTTAGCGCGGTCACGCTGAGGTGAGGGGGGAGCGGTAGGGGGGGGGGGGGGGGGAGGGGGGGGGGGGGGAGCGGTGAGGGGATCCTATCCCTTTTCAAACTGTTGGCAATGGGTGCGGTCACCTCATCTACTTTATCTCAACGTGTCCGATATGATACAATATTTTCAATACTCATGTACTTTATCTCAACATGTCCGATGTAGGGACAATATTTTCAACACTCACCCTCACGTGTCAACATAGCTTGACATACACATTCGTCTTAGAACCCATAGCTCATGTTTTATCTCAAAGTGTTCGATGTATGACAATATTTTCAACACACCCCCTCACGTGTCAACATAGCTTGACATACAATGCGTCTTAGAACCCATAACTCATGTATTTTATCTCAAAGTGTCCGATGTATGACAATATTTTCAACACCCGCCCTCACGTGGCAACATAACTTGACATAACACGCGCCTTAGAACTCGCCCTCAATCACAAACCAAAAGTCATACAAGAACATGTGGACATGAGTGAGGAGAGACAATAAACGGCGAATCATGGGTCAGACAAGGTGTGAGTCCACACTTAAACCTGATCTAATACTATGTCGAAACTTGGGCTTACATGATGTTACACCCCATATACACTCAAAACCTTAAAACAATTTGTTGGTAGTACCTCATTCTCATATAACCTATGTATTTTATCTCAAAGTAACCGAGGTAGGACAACAGAAAAAAAATACTTGTGGAGTCTTCAACTGCCTTCCTGTTGTCTTCTACATAAGCAGCCGTCGTGAGCCTTTCTTTTTTCCTTTTTCTTTTTATACGGAGGAAAGCATTTTCCTAGGGGTAATGACGAATAACTAAACCCGGTGGTATGACGTCAAATTCCTAGGGGTCATTATTGTTTCTTGTTTCGAAAAAAATCACCATTTCCTAAATGACAATGTATGTTGCAGATTGATGCTATTTCTTCATACAGTCCAGCACATGTATCATGAACAAGTTAAGCTCACATTATCTTCCAAAGAAGGGGGGAAAACATGGTAGATACAGTAATTCTATGCAGAAATAAAGCTCAGTAATAACACAAAGTGCAAAAGGCAAAAATTAAAGAAACTGGCAATACTAAGACCCATCTGTTCTTGAAGATAATACTCATTTATGGCAAACACATTTGTAATGGTAGGGGCTATTCATTGGGTCATTTCCTTCCACTGGAACTTGTTCTGCTCTACACTTAAACTTGCATCCCCTGCATTCATTGTAACTGCATGTTGGTGCCACCGACCCTATCATTCTCTCATCAAATCTCTCATCCTTCCTTCTCTCCTCGGAAAATTGATCTGTTCAAAATTTTTGTTAAAAAAAAAGGAACAATTAGGGGATTATACATCGAACATATAGATACAGAACAAGCAGTTGTATTATTGCTAGGGTGCAAAGGTAAGAGAACATAAAGCATTGCATATGTAACGAACCTGCAGGTCTACTGATGAAAATGTACTTATTGTATCAGAAGACACTGCCACTGGAATACTCCTGGAGGCTGCCACACCTGTAATTTTGATAAACATCAACACGTTTATGACTATGACTCACCTTACAACATTAATGAAAACGTTGTAAAGCCGATGAAATCCTTATTTACATGTAGAATATGAAACTTCTTGTTTTAGATATACATATTCACGTAATGCCAGCTTTTTTTTCCAATAGAGTCAAGGACACACTATTCATTGATTTTGGAATATGATGGAATAAAGCAAAATAACTCACTAAATTGGCTACGTTTCTTAATTGTGAAGTAACAGTTAATTTTTCATTATGAGTGATCGGGAAAAAACCTTTGTGTAACACATGTGTATGATTGCATACATCCGACCCCCTATACCCCTCTATAGAAGAGGTCCTCTAACACAATGGGGGTAATGTTATTGTTATTGTATAGTCATGTAATGCCAATGAAATCCTCTTTTTCAACATGTAAATGTATTCAGTCTTTGGACGAATTTCAGATAATCCTTGTAAACTGAATTCCCCAGAAGAAAATTGTTAGCGCTAATACGGGAAGTAATCTAACAGCTCAAAGATACGAGGAAACACAAAACCGAATACAAGATTTAAACAGGTCAAAACTGAAAAGTAGTATCCGTCAGAACCTGGAAAATCATGTATGAAGTATGGAAGACGCATACATAGAAGTCATTCGTCAGAACTGGTTTGTAACATATACGGAGGCTACTCTTTTAGGAATTGTTTGAATCCTACCACGTTTTATAGTTTATAATGTGTGAGACAAAAATAGAAAGAAAACATCTCATGGCATTGAGACAATGTATGACACGGGACAACCATAAAGTGATATGAGTAGACAACACATTCCCTTTTAATTCAGTGCAAAAAAGGGAAAAAGGGGAAAAAGTTACCTTGTAAGGTAAGAAGCACGGCAAAGAAAAGAGAGAAGAGCATGGCAAATACGAAACTCTTGGACTTAAGCTCAGCCATTGGAACCCTTTACCATTTTGAAGAAAAAGAGATTAGGTTGTTCGTGGAATCCCAGAATGGCAGAAAATAAATAGTAAATACATAAGAAGATAGGATATGAAAGGGAGAAAATGAGGAAAGGAAGCTAGGTAGGTTGTGGCCAATTGCTAACCGTAAGGGATAGACTGCCTGCTAAATATGCAGCAGTACTCAGAACACCATACCCCCCAAAAAAATAAATAATAAAAATAATAAAAACTGACAAAGCCCGTTTCTGGGACCATTGTTTCAGACACTCAGTCGGAGATTTGCGGAATCTTCCTGAAAGATTAAAACGTACCTCCATTCCCATTGATTCGACTATGTCGCTACAAATTTTACTGTGTGTAATAACAGTGAAATCATGCCAACGAAAAGAGGGTGAATCATGTGTGGCAGGTGGGTTCATCGGTCGTCGGCGGGTTTCCGGCAAGGGCATGATTTGCAACAGCAGAATCTTAATTCCAAAGGGTCGTTGGATTTGTTGAATGGGCAGAGTAATACTATCGGTGGCTCTGTTGATTCCATAAGTGTGGTAATTTGGTAAACCTGACGGCCCTATAGTTTGGAAGATCCAAACATGGTGCTGCAGGTGATCTTGACTTTGAGATTGAGGATAAACTTTAGCCTGACGCAGTCTAATATTTTAACCATTTCCAATTTGGTCAAATTTGGCTAACGCGACGGCCCTATAGCTTGGAAGATCTGAACATGCTGCTCCAGGTGATCTTGACTTTGAAATTGAAGACAAGCTTCGGTCGGCCTCGCGCACACCAATTTATTGTCTAATATTTTAGCCATTCCCAATTGGGTCAAATTTGGGCAACGTGACGGCCTTCGGTGAGTTACATTTGGTTTTATAAAACCAAATGTAATTAATGGGTCAAAACATATGCACATACACATACGGAGGAGTAAATGACATTGAAATTGTTCTCTTTCGTTAGCCTCTATTGTTTTTTTCCTCTCATTTCCATGATTCGTTTTCACCCAGAATTGCAATGTGTTTTTTGTTTTTAAAAAAAAATATGTGAATCTATTAAAAAAAGAGGATATACGACATAAAATAATCCGAACATCTTCCTTTCCCATTTTGAAGCGCCGCCTTACAGTTTTCGGCTTTTACATATGAGGCGAATCCGCAATCCTGACAAGGCCTGCCACGATCCAAAATCAGAAAGTAGTCCATAATTCAACCGATCTGGGTTGATCCGTTAACAATAAGGGCCCGTTCCAAACCGCCTTTCGAGCCCATTAAATCACGCAACGAGAGGCCTGCAGAAAGTACTGGATAAAATGCTTGAAGCCCTAATGCGACTAACTTGAGCGGCTTCACAGGAGTGGTCGGTCGCAGGGCAAGCAGTTCGCAACCAGGTGCAAATTAACGATTCCTCAATGTTTTCTTCATATGCATTCATGCTCAGATTTCTTTTTTCTTTCTTTATTGATTGATTTTGCTCTAGCTTATATTTGCTGTTGTGCTTTTACTCATTTTATGGAATTATTCGGCTAAGTTACTGTAATTGTAGATGCGTCTACTTAAGGAATGCTTCTTTTGAACTCATAGTTTGACATTGTCCTCTAAACAACTCTTGGTTCCGCTTTCCAGGGTCCTTCTTAGCCCTGCTTGTAAGCTGGTTGCAGTTATGCAATTTTTCATTCATAGAACTGTAGGAAATTGTTATGTGGGAATTTCTATGAGAGTCAAAGACACAATTTTATTTGACTTTTGAATATAATTGAATAAAGCAACATGAATTACTAAATTGCGGGTTTCTTGTATTCTGGAGTAACATTAGATTGACACAACTTGACGTAATTATCATTATGGGTCATCTAGAAAACATGTGTGTTTTCAATACATGGATAAGGTGCGTACATCCGACTCCTATTATCCTCTAAGCGATGGGAAAATGTTGTCATGGTTCTATGGATACTTCTTGGTCACCCATTAGGAATTGGAAATCATTCCACACTAACCTTGGATTGGAAAGGAGTGTATGGATGCTTAACTAATTGTAAATTGGATAGTTGTTCCAGCTGAATGCATTAGAGGAGTATTATCAAGTTCTAGATTCTTTGATTGGAAAAATTTGCTGATGTTCTGCTCTAGATTGAATTATCTCTCTATAAAGGAGAAAGTTTTAATACCTCTCTGGGGTTGCTTTGTTTCTCGCGTATGTTGTTTGTCTTCCTGATTCTTTTTTTTTTCTCCAAGGAATATAATATCTTAAAGCTATCCTTTTGCAATTTTATAGAAACAATGGCCGTTCCTTTGCTTACCAAAAGATAGTGAAGAAGCGTGTGAAGCAGTTCAAGAGGCCTCAAAGTGATCGCAAGATTTGTGTCGAAGTATGCTTTTTTGTATTGCTTGAAGTAGTACATTTTTTGGGGAAACTCTATGCATAACCCTCACCTGCCTATTGTTTGTCCACTAGCAAACATTTATGACTTAATTTCTGAAATGCTTTGGTAAATTGCAGAAAATGTAGTTGTTTTCTGACTATCGATTAAATGTTTTATATCTTCTATGCAGTTTACCTTGTCTTGAATCTTCTAGAGCTAAATGATTTTCTTTTCCTGGCCTGTGGGATTTTTACCAGACTGGAAATAGTTCCTTTCTTTAAATATATTTAAAAAGAAGTGGACATTCTGTACTGTTTTCTTTTTGCTGTGGAATTTAGGAATAATCAAAATTTTCCTATTTCAATCTTTGAATGGGTGATCTTTTGGATGTATTTATTTCTTTGTTGCTTTGTCGGATAAAAACCATAAACGCGGAAGAGTAATCTGGGATGTTTTCGAAAGCAAAAAGTGCGGGTGTGGTTTGGCAATCTCTGTGGTCCAGAGAGACAAGAGTATCGCTCTGCACTCACACTTACTGTTTGATGTGAGGCCGGCATATGCAATGAGTGAATGATAAGAGTATTTTTCAGTTCCTCTTTAGTTTTTTTTCCTAATAAAATGCAATTTCACCCCAGCTGGCTTCTTCCTTTTGATCTCTTTATGTACCACTTTGTTTGCCCTGGTAGTTCTGTAAGTTGTCAGTCCTTTATGAGCTTTACCTAAGATCTGTATCCTTGTTCTGTGGATCGCTCTGTAGTTCTTATCTACTTGTTTTTTGCTTTTCTATTTTTGTTTCGACATCGGGCTAATTTTATCTATTTATTGCTTAATATACTTTCCTTTAGATTTTTCCTCCTTTTCCATCCTTCATTCTTCATTGTCTTGTGGTCAGGAAAATTGGCGTAGGCCCAAGGGTATCGATTCTCGTGTGAGGAGGAAGTTCAAAGGATGCACTTTAATGCCCAATATTGGTTATGGTTCAGACAAGAAAACTCGCCATTATCTGCCTAATGGATTCAAGAAATTTGTTGTGCATAATGCCAAGGAGCTGGAAGTGCTGATGATGCACAACAGGTATTGCCATGGTTTCGTTCCTCTTGGAATAGCTTCCAGTGATTGCTTTGGATAACTTCTTTTCTTTGTCTTGCAACGATTAGTTTTTATGTGTTTCTTTTCTCTCACAATTAATGTTTATGTGTTCCTGCTTTGATATAATTCAGGACATACTGTGCTGAGATTGCACAGAATATATCAACAAGGAAGAGAAAGAAATTGTTGAACGTGCAGCGCAGTTAGATGTTGTTGTGACAACAAACTCGCCAGGCTACGTAGCCAGGAGGATGAATGAGCTTTGTGTTGTCTTGTGATAGTTTGGTTGTCATTACCCCTTTTTTGACAGGCAGATGCCTGAACTGAAACTTTAAGTAGGAATATTTGTTTTCGTTTGGTTAGCTTTTCGGATCCGATTCCTTGGCTTGTTCTCTTTAATCCCAACGACTGAAACGTTATTTTTGTTTTCTCAAGAGCCTTGTGTTTTTCTTATTTTTCCTGAAGGTCTCTAGTTTAAGGTTGTGTTTTTCTTCCCCTCCACCTCAGTTGTTTTTCTTACGCTCCACCCCACCAAAATGTCACACTAAATTGTTTATATTTATTGTATAGTTAAATAAATTGACGCAATTTTTATTATTGGTTATCTGAAAACAATTTATTTGTGTTTCAAACGTGTTAGTAAAGTTATGTACATTCGATCTTTTCTTACCATGCCATAGGCTGTTTTAGATAATAGGGTAATGTTGTATCAATAAGTCATCCATACAAAATAGTAAAACTGGAAAGTGATGAATATTTTATGTGTTTCTTTATTTTATTTAATAAATGCATTGCGTAGCACGGGTAATGAGTATATAATTATATTGAGCACGTCCGTGGGTTACACCACGATGTAGCAAGCCAAAAGATACGGTTAGGTAAAATATGAGACCTCCAATCACAGCTTGCCACGTGTACAAAAGTGGAAGAAGTTTAAATTTTTTTTTGTTTTTAAAAAATAGTTACTTGTATACGTGGCAGGTGATTGGAGGCCTCATATTTTGCCTCTTGTGATCTCAACCGCAAAAGATAATAAATGGGTGAACGTGGAAAAATCCCAGAATTTGCATGAATTTGTAAAGGCCACGTCTTTCCCTTCATTTACCGACACCTAACCCAAATAAACGTTAAACAGTCATACGCTGTTATTTTAAACGGTTGCTTATACCCAGTGGCAGTAGTCTCGATTCGTATATAATTGGAAGGAGGTGAAGGTGACACTTCAAGCTTTCGTCAAGCTGCAACATGGCTTCTGCCGGGAAGTTGATGCATGCCGTTCAGTATGATTCCTATAGCGGTGGTGCCTCTGGTTTAAAGGTGATTTCCTGTTTCTTCCTCTATGATTCGTTTGCGAATTCCGATTGGTTGTTGAAATTTGTTCTGTTTGGTTTTGATTGAGAATAGCATGCTGTGTTAGGTAGCGAATTCGGATGATTTTTGCGTTGATAATTGGTTCCTTAGTCATTTTTAGCCATGAGCCTTGGCTAGATTTATATCTACTGTATTTTGAATCCAAATATGATGTGATAGTGTTTCCTGAGTTTAATAAACTTGTTCTATTGTCTTTTATCAAGGCCATATTTTTCAATTTTTGTACTGCAGTCCATATTTGTCCCATCAACATGGGGGCATAGGTAGAGTATCTCATGTTAAAATACAGAAATCTTACATTGTTGCTGGACAAACTACTGATCTAATGTTGCCCCAGTGGCCCAAGATGTACATGGTACATCTACCAAGACTGAGCCTAGCGAGGAGACGTGATTGGTCCTTACATGGTCTATATGTATTGGTAACATTTATTAGTTAAGACACAAGTTATAATCAGTCCATCCTCAGACAGCGTCTTAAAGTTTGCCGTTAAAAAGCACCAACTTTAGAGTTTTCCATAACCAGTATTTCAAAAATTTCTCTTTTTTTAATGTTTACATAATTGTGTAGTTTAGATTAGTTCATGTAATTTTTTTTAGAGACAATATTGTATATTTTTGTGTGGTAGTGTGAGACGTGAAGGAGAATTTCCCAAGATGTTTCTGATAAAGATTTTAATGACTAAGAGCCGTAAATCTTCACTAACTATTTAGGGATGGATTCAGTTAATAACCGTAGCTTTAGAGTTGAATATATCTCCACTAAAACTGTGGTTAGGTATATTTGTCATTTGCAGGTACAACGAGATGAAGTGCACTTGAGAGAATTTTGAGGTTAATCTCTGGTTACGATTTATAGAAAGTGGTGTGGTAGCATTTGATATCTTTTGATAGATGTAGATTCGTCATGGTGAGAATTGTGTACTTAAATGATATTCTGATGCTCCTTACAGCACGTCGAAGTACCTGTACCAAACCCTGGAAAAGGACAGATGTTGGTAAAATTGGAAGCAACAAGTTTGAATCCGGTCGATTGGAAAATACAAAAAGGAATGATTCGTCCATTTCTCCCATGGAAATTTCCGCATATACCAGGTGAAATTCCGTTGTCTATCATTCCTGATTCAGGTTTACTCTCCAGTTAATTTGTTTGTTGTTTTATTTCCTTTTTTAGTACTTGCGCTTAGCTCTTGCAGTTAATAAAGTACCTCCTTACTGCAGTAGAGAAAGTTGAAACCACTTGGTTTTTGAGACAGTGGGTCGTGATATAATAAAATCAGTCAGGAATTTAGTGTTTGAAATGCCAACAGATACGTGCTTGTCAGTTGTTGCTTGGTTAAGGACTTAGATGGCAATACATGCATTTACAAACGTATACTTACACGTGTATAGTTGTCTGTGTACACACACATATATATGTATATATGAACATACGTAGACATGTATATATATATATATGTACATCTCTGTGCGTCTATGTCGAATATTGTTGACCGAATTTGCCCATATTTTTTTCTCGAGTTTGGAGGACATACCCTTGAAAAGCAGAGTTCCCTTTTAATGCCTAAATGGCCCTTCTTCCTTAGAAGAATTTACTTTCTTTTACCTGCTTTCATATTCCATTTCAATTGTTATGCTATGAGCTTCTGTGGTCAGGCTACGTTATTTTATAAATACTCAAGATGAGTGTAAAGTAGAGAGTAAGATTGTTGGTTTCAATAGGATTTTGTTTCACTTTGAGTATTTCTCTGTCTTTCACCTGGGAAGGCAATAATTGGATACACTTTGAAAATGCTAACATTTCTCAAGTATATTCCAGAGAACAGGATAGAGAAGAGGATTGGCCGGTTGGGGTCTCGGGGTTTAAGAAACTAGTACATTGTTATTTCCTCTTGTGTGTGCCTATATCGTCACGTGCGCTACAAATGCAAATTGTAATGTAAATGGTTTCAATATGCATATTCGGATTGGCGGAGTAGCTGGTGATGTTGCAGGAGAGGTGGTGGAAGTTGGGCCTAACATCAAAAACTTCAAAGGCTGGGGATAAAGTTGTGGCTTACCTCGGGTTGGGTGTAAGTGAAAACTTGATATTCCTTCTGTTTCCCTCATAGAAGAGAGTGGATTTAACTGGAAAAAAACAAAAAGAAGGAAAAGAAAAGGAAAATCAGGGGCAGTTATGTTCTATTATTTTATCATGCATTGGATGTTGGAGAAATATTTACTAGTCTGGTTTTGGATGTCATTCATGTACTGGTTCTTCCTCCTATTCTTCCCTATTTTGTAAACTATTTCCTGAAAGAATGAATCTCAATGACTGAAGTGTGGTGGATTGGCTGAATATGCTGTGGCGAATGCAAGCCTGACGGTTTTGAGACCTCCCCAAGTATCGGCTGCAGAAGGCGCATCCCTTCCTGTTGCTGGTCTTACAGCCCTCCAGGCCCTTACCCAACCAGCTGGTGTCAAGCTCAATGGTGGGGCTAGTGGCCCGTAAAGAATATTCTCATCACCGCAGCCTCTGGTGGGGTGGGCCAGTTTGCGGTTCAGCTGGCAAAACTAGGAAACACACACGTAACCGCGACATGTGGTGCTCGCAACATTGAGTTTGTGAAGAGTTTGGGGGCAGATGAGGTGATTGATTACAAGACTCCAGAAGGAGCAGCACTAAAGAGTCCATCAGGAAAGAAATACGACGCAGTCATCCACTGTGCAACTGGCATTCCATGGTCGACCTTCGAACCAAATTTGAGTGCGGCAGGGAAGGTCATAGATATCACTCCTGGGACAGCTGCCCTCTGGACCTTTGCTTTAAAGAAACTGACTCTATCCAAGACAGCTGGTGCCATTGCTGCTGATTCCTAAACAGGAGAACCTCGCGTACATGGTTAAATTGGTGGCAGAAGGGAAAATCAACGTTAAGATAGATTCTAAACATCATTTAAGCAAGGCTGAAGATGCTTGGGCGAAGAGCATGGATGGTCATGCAACCGGAAAGATCATCGTGGAGCCGTAGGGGCTCAGGTAGAGCGTGAGAATGGGCTTAGTTAATTATGTTTTCCTAGCTATTTAGGAAGCTTCATGTAAATTTTTTAATGCATGTTACTTGATGGGGCTTGTTTTCATCGGTCTAAGTTTATTGCTTCCTTTGTATTTTGGTTGTATACATTCATGTCTTGTAAAAGGCATGTCCCGAACGGTCATCCCATGTCACCTTCGAGATAGATGTAAGATGATGTTATGAGGATATTTAAAATAATAAATATCTAATACATTGTAAGAAGAAAACTCAATGTAATAACCTGTCTTCGAGACTTGCAGAATGTTTATGCAGACTTGTTTACAAAATTTTTGGAGGAGTAATACAATGTTGAGTCATTTGCATATTTTTAGACATGAAAGTTAGGTGAGAAGTAATGTGAAATAAATAAAGCAAAGTTTAAACTTTTTTTTATGTGACCGTTGAAAGCATATTAAAAATGATGTTTACACGAATAGATTTGGTTTGAATCGAAATCATGATGTCGGCATATACTCTTCGGAACCTTCCATTTTGTTTTATCCTCACAGGTTGTTTGTTCATTTGGAACTTGGGGGGACCTATTCTGGCTTTTCTTTTCTTTCTCTTTTTTTTTTTTGTCTCCTTTTTTCTTTTTCATATGTTCAAGGCTCTTTTGCTCTTAAAGAAAAGTTAATTCATTTTCCCCTCTTCATCCCAAAGATAAAACCCCGAGTTAAAGATAGAAAATGAACAATCATTAATCTGGATTTAATTAGAGGAAAATAACAAATCCTAAGTAAAATACAAATTAATTTAATTAAAAATAATTAATTAAATGAAAACGTTATCAAAAGCCGCAAAAGCAGACGACTTTTCAAGGAGTAAATCTTGTGTTTCATTCCAACCAAATTTTCTGGTCTAGTTTGAACTGTAGTTTAAGAAAGTAAAAATATTTTTGTCACTATTTTTTTTTACTTTATTTGTTTAATCGAGGTAAACTAGACAAATCATATAAGTGTTAATTAAAAATAGCGTATATAAAGTTCAAGTATTATCATATTTTGAAAAACAGATAATATATGGACAGAGCAAAACAAAAACTATAAAATATTTTAAGAACAGTAGAACGAGTAATATTTTATTGAAGAGCTAAATATTTCCACGTGCTTGTTACTTAATTGTTAAAACTTATCTAAAATTATGTCACTTGCATCAAATTCTAGACACGATATGTGATATTTCGACTAATTTAGAATCACTTGTTTAAATAGATATACACTTTTATGTATAATTTGTTACATTAAGAAAGAAAGCAAAGATAGAAGTCACTCTTTATAAACAGGTGAAAGGTAATTTACTTTTTTTTTCTTTACGCATTTTTTTTTATATAGTTAGAAGGTTCTCTAGTAAGGAATGACGTTTTTCCTCTTTCCAGAAATGAATAAAAAAAATCTTACGCGGGGTCCTTCAGTAGCTGGAATCATCAAGGACCACGAGATTCTCTTCAAATCCGTTATACTTTTCAAACTCAGTCGCTTTAAATCCTTAAACCCATTTTACGAAATTCAATAGTTTGATTCATCATATATAGTTTGTAAGGGAGTGAAAGCTTAGTAAAGTTGCAAAATATGTCTACGCAAGGGAAGCTCATGCACGCTGTTCAGTACGATTCATGGTGTTGGTGCTGCTGGTTTAAAGGTTATTTCATGTTTCTCTTTATGATTATTGAGTTGAAAGTTCTGACTTGTAACTGGAATTTGCTCTGTTAGCAGGAGGAGTGTTGAGAATAGCATGTGGTATTATGTTAAGAGGAACGATTTTTTTGTGTAATCATTTCTAACTCACGTCTGTATAATTGAAAATCTTCCATTTATTCAAACAGACTAAGTTTTTTAATCTTTCGTATTTGGTCATTATGTTGAAGTATTGTTTTGATCATGAGACTTACTTTAGTTGCAATCTTTCTTAGTGATTTTTGACTCCTAATGTGATGTGATAATGTTGGCTGAATGTAATAAACTTGTTCTTTGCATTTTATCTGGAACCCAGTTTTTCATTTGGTATTCTGATCCATGGTTGAGAAACCAACATGGAGGGGAAGATAGCACATCTTCTGGTTAAAATAGAGAAATCTTGTTTGTGTTGCTGGTCTAGCTAGTGCTCGACTTTTACTCCAATTTTCCAAGATGTACATGATACATCTAGGAACACCGAGCCAAATAAAGAGGTGGTGATTGATCAGTAAATTATGCGGTCTATATGTATCTTCTGTAACATTGGACAACTAGTAATTCTTGTTCCAATAGTATTTAGAATTTTTTGTTCAAACTTAGTGCAGTAGTTTCAGACTTAAAGAAAATATATCTAGATGCCTTTTGAAATAAATTCTATTGAGCAAGAGCCATAGCTTCAAATATATCTCCTAACCATGGGGCTCAGTTTAGATACTAATTGTAGCCTTAGAATTGAATATATCTCCATAGCCGTGGGAAGGTATAGTTGTCATTTGCAGGTAGAATGACATTATGGAATTTGAGAGAAATTTGAGTTGAATTTCTTTTTAAGATTTACAGCATGAGATGCGGAAGCACTTGATATCTTTTGATATATGTAGTTTCCAAAATTTCCTTGTCATTGAATTGTGCACCTAACTGTTATGCTTCTAAGCTTCTTGCAGCATGTCAAAGTTCCTATACCAAACACACGCAAAGGAGAGGTGCTGGTAAAATTGGAAGCGGCCAGTTTGAATCCTGTTGATTGGAAAATACAAAAGGGCATAATCTGTCCGTTCCTCCCACATCGTTTTCCTCATATACCCGAACGTGAACTGTTGTCTATCATTCGTGATTCATTTTAACTGTCCAACTTTTTATTTATTGTTTTATTCCTTTTCTTTTCGCTACGTATGTTTAGCAGTTACATTTAATAATATAGCTCCGTATTGCCATATAGGAAGTTGGAACCGCTTGGTCTTTGGGTAGTGGGTTGTGGTATAACGGAGTCTGTCTTTCATGACTGAAATGCCTGTAGTTACATGCTTGTGATTTATTGCGTTATGAATGTTGGAAGGGAGCTAAATTGTGGAAGTGTGTGGGATGCACTCCCGTAAAACAATCTGGTTAAGGAATCTTGGCATACACTAAAAAAATAGCATTCTGTTTTAATGCCTGTATGTCCCTTCTTCCACAAAGGAATTTATTTTCTTATACATGTTTTGTGATGCTTATAAGTCGTTAAGATACGAGCTTCTTTGTCCGGGGATCAATGCTACTCAAGATGAGGGTATCTGTGTCTAGCTTATTTTAAGCATCTGTTAGCAGAGAGTAGATTTTGGTAATTATTTTGACGGACGAGTAAGATTGCAGGGTTTTTGGAGGTTACTTATTCACTTGAGTTATAGCTCTGTCTTTCACATGAGAAGTTGAAAATTGGGGTCTAGTATATGCTAGAGACAAAATAAGAGTAGAGAGTTGGGGGTTTCAAGAAACCAGTTTTTATCATTTTTTCCTTTTTCTGGGAAGGAACTTGGAGACACTTAGGAAATGGTAAAATCTAGTTAAGTATATGCCAGACAAAAAAAAGAAGATGGTTGTGGGTTCAAGAAAGCAGTGTTTATCATTATTTTCTGTTTGTGTGTATCTACAACTGTCTACATATGCACTATTCGTCAAATTATAATGTAAATGTTTTCTATCTGCATATTCGGATGGATGTAGGTACTGATGTTGTAGGATAAGTGGTGGAAGTTGGCATTGACATTAAAAGCTTCAAAGTTGGGATAAGTTGTGGCTTACCTTGGTTTGACTGTAAGTGAAAACTTGCAATTCCATTTATTAGCCGTTTTGCACACCCCCAACAACCCCCCCCCCCCCAAAAAAAACCTCCCAAACCACCAAAAAGGATAGGCTAGAAAAGTGTTTTAGTTTCTTTTTTGTCCTTTCCTTTTTCATTTCCTTCTTTGTGGATAACGAATAAGTGGATGGGCTGAGTATGAGATCTCCATTTGTGTTTGCATGAACAAGAGTCCTTTTTTTCTTTTTTTTTTGTTTTAAGACGTTTTATCTATAGAACCTATGCAACTAATACAACTAGTCATCAGTTATTTTTTTGTTAATCTCATGCTAAATATATCTGTACCCAAAAGAAAAAATTTGGCGATCGCTTCTTATGATGTATAGCATGCAACCAATGCAGAGTGCTTTACCCTCAAAGAGTCTATTATAAGCGCATTATTTAGCTCAACATGTTCTCTTCATAGAACAATGCGCAACACTCTTAAGAAAACTTTTTCCTATTAGGGAGAGGGATGGAAAAGAAAAGGAAGGAAAAATCACATTGTTCTGCTATCATCATCCTGGAACTTGGAGCTATATTTACTAGTCTGGTTCTAGATGCCATTCCCATTCATATTATAGTTGCTCCTATTTCTCTCCCATGTTTTATCACTAAATTTTGTGAACTTTTCCTGAAAAAATAATTCTGAAATGACAGAAAGGTGGTGAATTGGCCGAATATGCTGTGACGAATGAAAGCCAGACGGTTTTGAGACCTCCCCAAGTGTCGACTGCAGAAGGCGCATCCCTTCCAATTGCTGGTCTTACAGCTCATCAGCCCTTGTCAAACTAGCTGGCGTCAAGCTCGATGGTGGTGCTAGTGGCCCTGAAGAACATTCTTGTCACCGCAGCTTCTGGTGGGGTGGGCCAGTTTGCTGTTCAGCTGGCAAAACTATGAAACACACATGTGACAGCGACTTGTGGTGCTCGCAATATCGAGTTTGTGAAGAGTTTGGGGGAAGACGAGGTGATTGATTACAAGACTCCAGAAGGAGCAACACTGAAGAGTCCATCAGGAAAGAAATACGACGCTGTTATCCATTACGCAACTGGCATTCCATGGTCGATCTTTGAGCCAAATTTGAGTGCAGAAGGGAAGGTCATAGATATCACTCCTGGGCCATGCGCCTTCTGGACCTTTGCTGTAAAGAAACTATGTCCATGAAGCAGCTGGTGCCATGGCTATTAAGCTTTAAATGGGAGAACCTTGAGTACATGGTTAAATTGGTGGAAGAAAGGAAAATCGTGGTCAAGATAGATTCCAAACATCATTTAAGCAAGGCTGAAGATGCTTAGGCGAAGAACATGGATGGCCATGCAACCAGAAAGATC
>AP025096.1:29173-99330 GCA_036186865.1 Eustoma russellianum | reverse complement strand
AAGTAATATTTTATGTACAAATAATGAAATCTACTTCATCCTGTTGATTCTTTTTACACCATGCGATCCGCAAGTCACGCACTTGAGGGACGACTTTATTTATCAATACTTGCAGAAAGGGATGTTTTTTAAAGTCGTTTTGTCGACAGAGAAGATGGAGAAAGGGATGTTTTTTAAATTTTTGGTTAAAATATAAAACGATGTTTTAAAAAAAAACTGTTGGTGCCACGTGTCAGTCGTTGATAGGCCGCGTCATCCGAGTCCATTTCAGCCCCGCGTCATACAAACTCTACCCTACTTGCAATGGTGGTCATTCCACAGTTCGGTCGTGGTGACATCTTTTTATTTGAGATTTGGATATTACTATTCAATTCTCTTTATGGGGAAATGCTTTTGACTTTAGGCGGATGAGATCCAGGCAGGCTGGAATCCAGGCAAAAAATGAGGCCGCGGATCACAACACGCCACGTCGCCTTGTTATTGGTGAGAGAGAAATTTTTTTTTAAACAAGGCAGTATGGCGACGTGGCGTGCTGTGATTCGCGGTCTCATTTTTTGCCTGGATTCCAGCCTGCCTGGATCTCATCCGGACTTTAGGTATGGTAAACTCGCATTATTATTATAATTTACAATGACAAAACAATACCCTTTTTCTTTAATATTGTAGAGTTCCCTCCTACTTTAAATTAAATAAATATACAAATAAGAGCGCAAAACATGTACGCAGCACGTGGGATGTGAAGTCATTGAATGCAATAATGTGGGCAAGTGGGCAACATGTTGTAGCATATAGCGGAATTCAATTCGTTTTAAAAGTAAGCATATTTCATCCGGGATTAGATTTCCTCACCTTTCTTTTTCTAACCACATTGTTCACCGTCCGATACGTAACAACAGAAGGGATGTGATGCTAGATACGGAAGACATTCATCTAGCCTCATCACATATTCCTGTTGTCACGTATCGAACGGTGAACCGTGAGGTAAGGGAAAGAAAGATGAAAGAATCCCATCTCATTCCACCTAATAAATGCATTTTTTTAATCTTCACAGCTGCGTCCACCATGTAAGAGTTTATATCTTATATTCGGTTTTTTATATTGATGTAGGTTTAGATTTAGACATCAACAATTTGTTGACTTTATTTAATGATTTGATTGAGTACTTGATTTATATCATTTTTTTACTACTTAAACTCTTTAGAATTAATAAAGAAAGTTCGTCGAAGTCAAATTACAATATTTTTACAAGTCTCGTTAATTAGCCAATTCAATAGAATTATGTCAAATACACTATTTTAGAAAGAATGAAATACACTTACAATTTCTTTATTAAATTAGTTAAGAAATGAGACATAAAACCAGTTAGAATATCTAAATCAATTTTCAACCCCAGAAAATAAAAAAAAACAGCGGTATGATACTTTTAACGCTTTTGATAGATTACATCTTTTTTTTTTTAAAAGCAAAATCCTGAATTTTGTTTCTCACTTTGCGTTATATTTTCATTTATGTTTCAATGATTTGTATCCTAATGAGATAACATAGCTCTTTTTTTCTGTTTTGGTAAGTACCGAGGTGCTAACACTTGCGCTTAAAAAAGAGAGGTTATTATCTTTTTCTTCTCCAATCTAGCTTCTGATCTCTTGGAGAGGATAAATTAACCTTTGTTATTAGTGATAATGAGATTCGATTAAGTGTTCAAACCGAGGCAAACCAAACCATATGTTTTGGGCACAAATTCCTATCCTGGCTTTGGGAGCTCCCACCATCCCAGTCTCAATAATCATTGTGGATGATGCAAATCAAAAGTCTAGCGGACTCTTAGAATGAATACTTACTCAGTGACCTATACAAGATACCACGCAAACTAGATCTTCGGCCTAGCAGCAATGGAGTATCCATAGTGTACGTGTCTCTATATTTAAACTCTTGATCTCTTATGACAAATTCCTACCTGAATACTAATTAGACTATGCCCCGGGGACTGGTACAAATTCCTGCGTATTGTTTCATCTTCATAGTAAAAACTCTCCATTTTGATATTAGTTTATAAAAAGGGATGAATCTCCCCTGCTGGTTAGGAGAGAAAAATATTGTGAAGGTGTGTGTGTATATATATATATGTATATGCGTTTCGTGTGAATAAATAAAAGTTTGACATGGGCCTATCAAGCCTTGCCTTATTACATGCCAGGAATTGACCACTTGTCACATGTAAATTTACACTTCAAATTTGCTTTTATAGTAGGCATGAGATATCGCAAACTCATCAATGTTATAGAATTTTACTATGTTCCATAACATTTGAGTGAAATGCGTATATGGTATGGTCTTCTCCAATAGGAAGAAGAATGTGTTGAAAATCCTTACCCTTGCTGTAAATCGTTAAAGAATATATGCTAAATTATTCTTACCATCTTAATATAATTTACCCTTGCTGTAAATTATTCTTGCCACGCCATTGCAAACTAAGATTGTGTTATTATGCACTTAGTCAATATAAGCATGAACTAGCCGACATGAAAGATTAAATAGGATAATTAGCATATAACTAATTGGAACACTCCCTCGGACACGAGAAAGACTTCAGCGTGAATATTACACCAGATATACGTGATATGATATCAAAAAATTAAGAAAGTTATTACAAACGGTTTGTTAGAATACATGCTTGCATGTGGCTAAAATTTGTACAATCTAATCCATCAACATCATGTACATCGTTAAATACAAAGATGGTGTTTGGCTGAAAGGTATGAAATAAAGAAATGATAATTATTTTAACCGATTCTCATTGAAGATGTTTGTGTATGATATATTGGAATAGCTTTATAAATATGGAAGAGAAATATTTGAGAATCTTCTATACCTTTCTTCATCCTTGCATATCATTTTGCTGGAAGATTTTAGAAAATAATGTAATTTTAATTATAAAAATCACAAATACGGTACCAATGGAACAAATTACGCAATTAGCTAAGGCACAATTCAATTATGTTTGGCTTGATAAAGTTGTCTTTTTAAATGAACTGAATAGTTTACAAGCATTTTGATAAGCAAATTTAATTATGTATTCAAATTTGGTTTATTTCATTAAAATTAACAAACACACTTAAACTAACACGATTCAGACCCAAACTATTGACAAACAATTTGGTTCGTTGATTATAACAACAAACCTAAGCGCATTGTAGCTGTAAACATTTGTTCAACATTTAGAGTAGCTTTATTAAAAGCGAATGCCGAAAAACGACGTCGTTTGATAACAATTCTCGTGACGAATCAGAAGGTTCCACGCCATCTCTTCGTCTTCCCGGCTCTTCAAGCATTGTCTTTTTTTTCTTTTTTTTTTCCCTGCCCGATCTCTACACCTTTTCCGGTCTTCTCATATTTTTCCTGTAGCAATATTACGAGAAAAGTTTATCTTTCTTCTTTGCAGACTAAGTTTTGGCTTCTGCTACGGTTTCTCGAAGACGGACTGTGCAACCTTTCTTTGCCTTCTTTCTTCATATTTTATATATGAGTTCCGGGAAAAACTTCTTCCTTCTGATGTCAGTGTGGGGCTGTTATGTAAGTTACGGTTTGGATATCAGAGAGGACACAAATTTTGTTGTTAGGGTTCTAATATTTTCCCTTCTTCGATTATCTAAAATTCGATTCCCAATGTTTTGTTACTCTCTTAAACCAATCACCTGCAGCCATATAATTTGCAAGCGAACTAGATCAAGTTACTAAAACCCATTAATTTAGTACAATCATATGAAGGAACAGCGCCACAGACAGCAGGATTTCAACATATGTTTTTTCTTTTTGTTGTTAACGACAGAGAAACTATAAAGTGAAACTCTTTGAATTAGTGTTTTCTTTAGGAACTCTGGCGGCCATATTTTGCAAGCCTTTTCAGGCCCGTGTGAACTACTTTTGGATGTAGGCCTGCTTGAATTAGATGTTGTATACATGGGCCTACTTTTGACGCTTGATTATGGATTTGACAGGGTCAATAATCGAAACGGACTGTCTCGACGCATTCCATTGTCTATTATCCATAGAGGAAGACCTCTCTCCTCATGGTGATTTTTGTAGCTACAATTAGACAGTTAGCTAACAGTTTCACAACTGTTACATTTTTTTTTTGTAAAGCGTACATGAAATTCACCTGCACATATCTTAGCGTGCCTAGGTCACAATTTTTGTACACTCAAGGCTTGGGGAACAAACTCCCCACCTTCGGTATCTTCTGCTGCTTTGGCAGATTCATCTAATAAATGAATTCTAAGCAGACTCTCTATCTCTTGGGATAGAGGTATTGTCTGCCTACTATTTATCCTCCCCAGACCCTAACGATAGTTTTTGCTGTTGTTGGAATATACTAACACTGAGAGGGAGGTTGTGGCATTTTCTTCTTCCGGTTAGAGAGGCAATGTCGCTGCAAATGGGAAAACAGGGCGCTGCTTTTGTGTTGTGGTAGAATGGATATGTTAAAGTTATCCTAGAGTTCTATTCATTTTCTTTTTTTTGGCTTTTGGCTGTTTGGATATACTAACCGTGAGTGCGAGCTTTGAACCAACTGATAAGGTTTCTGTTTTGTGACATTGAGATCACGGATTCGATTCGCAGAAACAAGCTCTTGCACAAAGTGTAAGTCAAACAACAATTATATGCAGTATATCCCAACGACATTAAAAGCTATCGCTAGGGTCTGGGGAGGGTAAGAGTCAGACAAACAATACCTTCATCTCAAATGATAAAGAGTTTGATTCCAGTGAGACTCTCAGCTCTATATGTACATGCGTAGATAATACAATAATAAAAATACGTACTATTCAATGAATTTTATTAAACCAGTAGACTAATGCCTGGATAATTCCATCAATTTGATGTCCAGGCTGAGTCTAATAACAACTAATAGAAAACTCTAACTGCTGACATGTAGATAATCTACGTTTGAATTTGAACTTTCTTCTGAATCTTTGAGAGACTAGAAGATCGTTAGCTGAAACATATCTTTCATTTACACTTTACACAAAACACTCCAGACAAAGCATTAGAGGTTTTTATAGTTGGGATTCAACATTTTTCTTTAATCTAATGGGACGACGGCAGATAGGAAAATGAAGGATAATTGTCCCATCATTATATTTCAAATCTGTTGTTAATCTCGCACTAAAAATTGAAAAATGCCATGTCGGGTTCGGACACGTCAGACCTGTAAAGGTGTCGCCACACAATTGGTTCCCGCCCCTGGAAAAATGGGATTCAAATCACCTCAACTAATTTAACCTCACTTCACGTGTCACCGCACGACACGTGGTAGCAGGAGATGGTGAGGCTAGATGACCAGTATCTAGCCTCGCCATCTCTGCTGTCATGTGTCGCACGGTGACGCGTGAGTTGAGGAGAAAGTGGGTGAGTTGATCCCTCCAAGAAAAAATGAGTTTAAAGATTATGACGAATGGATGCTGACATTCCCGGCCTGCATCACCTCTTTCATGTCTTAATAAACCTTAACCCCAAACTCCAACCGACATTTTTCCTTTTCTTGTGCTGATCGGTCGTTTCCTTTATAGAGTTCTATAGGCAGACAAGAAGACGGAGGAGACGTATGCAGGAAGGTGATGATGGGAAAACTGAGGAGGTGGCCGGTGAACACGCTGTTTTCATGGTTAAGGAAACAATCGATGAAGGTGAAAGCATTTTTGGCCGTCACGATTGCGCTGTCGGTGATCGTGGGGTTGAAATTTATGGTTAAAAATCACAATAATTTTTTCGTTGCTTCCGAGGCGATTCATTTCCTTGGCATCGGCGTCTTGATCTACAAGCTCACCACTCAAAACACTTGTTCCGGTAATCTATGTTATTCTTATTGGATTCTTTCGTACTTCATTTTAATATTTTTGTGAGGATCCTTTCTCTTGCAGCATGCAGTAGCTATATTTTAGAACGGAGAAAATATGAATACTTGATAAACACAAGCTTTTATATGAAAATTGAAGTAAGGGAACATAAAATAGATAATTTAGCAGAAAGGGGATAGTTAAGTCTGGGACATGAGGCTTTGACTTTGACTTAAAGAGAGAATGGCGATTTTTGTTGCCTTCTTAAAATAGAATGGATGAATTTAATTCAAATCTTTTCACAGTTAAAGTTGGGGTAAGAAATCACTCCAATAAAAAGGTTTTATTGGATTGTGAGGTCTAGTAAAGACTTGCCTGTATAGTAAAAAAACCACCATACGTCACGTGTCCAATAAAAAGATTGTGAGGTCTATTAAAAATGAGTCTGTAGGAGATATCACAGTGGTGCTTTTCTTTAACTTAATTTTAGTCATTTGACTTTTATGACGGCACAACTAATATTAAGTTGCGCATTCTTGGTTCAGGATCATTTTTCTTCTACTTGTGTTTTTATTTTTCTCCTTTTCTATTCTAATGCGAATTTGCATACGAAATGCTGATTACATCCATCACGATAAACTTTTACTAGGATTCTCAAGATATTAAAATTTTTGACGATAATAAAAGGTAATAAATACTTACATACTCATGTTAATTATTCTTAATAGTAACGGAAAAACAGTAACTTGCCGCTTATTTAGAAGAATTAACAAAAAAGGCTGTATGTATGCTTATGGTGAACAACTGGCCCGATCAAGTCCCAACAATAACCCGAATGAGATCCTCTAACCCCCCTCCCGGTGACCGCCCATGTGACCGCCCGCCACGTGGCAGCGGAGAGGGGTGGTGAGACTGGATGCGGGTGACATCCATCCAGCTTCACCACCTCCCTTGCTGTCACGTGGCGGACGGTCGCGAAGGGGGTGAGAGAGTGGGGGGTCAGGCGATCCTGACCCACAATAACCAAATGAAGTTTAGTTTTAGTCTAGTGAGATGGTATACATTGCGACTATAACGAGGAAAAGTACACCCTTAGTGGACTTGCGCTTTAACATTCAGCTTACGTTGTTAGAGAATTTTCGTGCCATGGGATTACATTTACAATCGGTAAGACTGCGTACATCAGATTACGAAGCGATATAGCCTTTTCTTATATGCTGTGCAAACGCGAGAGTCTAGTGTAACGTTCTTTTATTTCGATTACATGGATAATTGGTAAGACTGCGTACATCATATCACGAAGCGATGCGGTCCTTCCCTATATCCTGCGTGAACGCAAGAGTAGTGTAACGTCCTTTTATTTCGATTACATGGATAATCGGTTCTTTTCTTTTTTGTAGGAATTTCCTTGAAGAGTCAGGAGCTGACTGGGATGTTCTTGGCTGTTAGATTAGTCTGCAGTTTTCCTATGGAAGCTGACATCCACACATTTCTTGATTTTGTCACCCTCGTCTCAACTTTGTGGGTTATATACATCATAAGATATAAATTCAAGTCATCCTACATGCCGGAGCTAGATAACACGCGCAACATTTATCTGGTAAGTTTTGATGAACCAAATCATATAGTGCCATGATATTTGTTTGGACCAACTGGTAAGGTTGCTGATTTGTGACCTTGAAGTTACGGGTTCGAGCTGCAGAAACAACCTCTTGCACAAAGTGTATGATAAGGTTGCATACATCATATCACGAAGAGATCCGTCTACTCTCCAAACCCTGTGCAAACACGGGAACCTCATACACCGGGAACAACTTTGTGTGATTAATCATGCATGTTATCAGGACCGTCATGCTTTTATCATGTTCGATAGTATGTGAAGGGGAAGGGATGAATTACTCATATTGTTCGTGTTACAGATGGCAGCAGTCAGGTCTTTGAAATCCATATTTATATGATCGATATGGATGGTTATCTTTGATCTGATAGACAAGTATTCAAGTCATGTCCTGCATTTTATTTTCATTACACTTCTCTGTTTTAGACCATGCATTATTTAGTTAAACTAATGCACAAATTGGTAGTAATTGGTTCAAAAACAACAACAACAATGAGACCCACTATATCCTACAGATAGCAAAAGCTACAACTAGGGTCTGGAGATAGTGAGAGGCAGACAAAAAACAACTCAATCCTAACGGATAGAGAGTTTGCTTCTAGTGAGACATCCGCTCTGTATATACCTGCATAGACGACACCATAATAGGCATATGATGTTCTAGTGAAGAAATTTAGTAAATACAGATAATAATTGGTTCAAAAACTACTAACATGAATATGACCAACGTGGTTTGTAGATGAATTTTCTCCTCCAAAGTCCCGTGTGATGACAGTTTGATGTGCTTTACAGGTGGTTCCTTGTGCAATTCTGGCTGTATTTGTTCATCCGTATATTGATAATCTGCATGTTGTTAGAATGATGTGGGGTTTTTGCGTTTACTTAGAAGCTATCTCGGTGTGGCCTCAGCTCCGAATGATGCAGAATGCAAAGGTGTTAATTTTACTCTGTTAAGATCACTTATTTATCCTCCCCAAGATTTAACTTTGTTTCCTCAAATGCGTTTCAGATGATTGAACCATCTACGGCCCATTATGTGTTTGCCTTGGGGGTTGCAAGATTCTTGGCCTGTGCTCACTGGATCATTCAGGTCAGAATGCAATGCCATACTGTTGGGATCTAGATTACGTTTCTATTGAACTATGTCGAGATTGAAAGAATCTGATATTCATTTAAGTTAATTCAATGTACAAGGTGTGTTTCTCCTTTTATAGGAGTTTGTATGACCTCTAACGGTTTTGTTTTCTTCCTACAGTAACTTGATTTGATACTTAATAGCTATAAAAGAAACGACTAGTTACTTGCTCAGCTCGGATATATGTAACTTAAAGTTTTAAGCTACTATATTTATATGTACAAACACTAAGTGTTGCAGCTCAACTTCATCATTATGCCTTCACCTCGTCACCTCGGTTCTGCACACATTTATTCTGACTTCTTCTTCTCTGCTCTTCTTTATCTCGATCATCTCTAATTCTGTGCTGCTTTTCACCTCGGCTCTTCATTTCTTGCCTTAGTCACCTTGACACAACAATATTTCTTCATCTGCTCAACACATCTTCACCTTGTCAGCTTATTCTTCTTACTTTCCGAGCACACCTGTTACTATGTTCAGCTCAACACAGGTCTGCTGGGCTTATATTTCTGTAGACGGAACTCTCACATTTCTTACTAAAAATTTCCCTTAAATGGATCTCGCGGAAGTGATTGTGCAATTCATCAAGTCAAGTGGCACGAATTAAGTTTCTTCTTCCTGACAGACGATGCTATGTTTCATTTCACGAACATCTCAGGGGGGGAGAGAGGATAATACAATTGTCACATATTTTGCTCTCACAATCTTCTATATTTTTTTCATGTATCTCGTGTCCGTTCAAGATATGTTTTGTTGTATGATTGGACTTTAATTTTTAAGTTGTGAAAGAGGACTTCTCTTCAGAAGCCTTTTTGTGTTTCTGCTGGATGTAATTGCTTCCGTTTCTGAATCTCTAATGATGCCTATGAAGGTGTATGAGAGTGGTGGAAGATATATATTTTTTAGCAGAGGATATTTCTGGCGTCCAATGGTTCTGCTCTCAGAAATAGTGCAGACATTTATCTTGGCTGATTTCTGTTACTATTACATCAAAAGGTAAATTGTTTTTCTGTTATGTCTGTATGTAACATCAAATTTTAGGTAGCAGCTGACCATATATGTCAACATCTTCTTTGACATGCAGCGCTGTGAACGGTCGGATCCTAACCAGCATGCCCTTGCCTGTCTAGTCAGCACGCACGTTTTCCAATCATTGCAAGACAGCGTGTCCACTGTTGTAGACTTTGTTCTTGTTTTATTTTATTTTTTCTCTTTTTTCTGATTATAAAATCTTTTTGTCTTGCATTTAGTTTTATCTACTGTTCTGTTCCTCCCCTTGTATACTTCAAGAACTTCATGGCAGAACTATTATTGCGCTTGACAGAATTGGTAAAAAGTCAATCTCTTGACTCATTACCAAGATGCTCTATGATCATTTAGCATCTGCTTCCTCCCTGGCCTTTTCTCCATATCATTTACCAATAGTCAGGTGAAGCACTTGTGCTTGTTTTGTCTTCTGTTTCTTAGCAAGGACAATCTTACATGATAAACATGGTTTACGAAGATACAAACACTTGGCTACGGAACGCTCTAACTCGCACCAGAAAAAAAAAATAGCAGAAACTCGCCCCATTCTAACAGACTCATGGTATGGCACTGTTTCTAGGGTGTATAAGCTCCCTTGTATTGTAATCAAGGACTTTGTACCAATACATGTATATCTTGCTAGAAGGTAGCATACTTTGAATGTTGATGTTCGATGTCATTGTTTGGTTAGTCCTGAGACGATCAAATGTTTATCTGCCTACTGAAACCCAGTACAGCTCAATTGAGGCTGCGGACAGTAACTGGCCAGTTGCTCAACCCTGCAAAGCTAGCAAAAGCACACCGACATCCGAGGCATCGAGCATCGTGAAGCCGAAGAGTGAAGTTATTACTAATCCTCCTGCACAGGAGAGTGGAAATCATGGCATGGCCTCTGTTGCAGCCATGCCATGTGTATCAACCACTGGAAATTGTCCAGACGGGAAGACCATAAATGGGTTCCTATACAGGCATTCAAGGATAGACGTCTGTATTGTCTGTGTTTGCCATGGAAAGTCCCACACACCACCTGAGTTTGTAGAACATGCGGGAGGAATAGCCGTAAACTCATCCATGGCGGCACATTACGATGATGCCATCTTCTTTTGAATGAAATTATACTGGCTTTCCAGTGTTTTTCATTGCTTTCCCTTCTTATTCCCCTCCCATTTTGCAGTTCCTGACCAGCTCATGTAGACTATTAACTGTTAAGTGTTTATCTCAGTACAAGTCTTATGGTGATCAATGATTTAATGACCACCACAAAATTTGTCTTATACCAAATTCCAATTTACAAACCAACTGTTCAACTCCACTCTCGACTATGGTGCTGGAACTGTCCTGACTAATGTCATCTTGATCGAAAACAGTACCATAAAACAAAGGACATGCATTAGTTTTATACGAGACAATGTAGTTACACTTCCAACAAATTGTAATGGACAAGGCAGGCAGCACTAATACACTTCCTCCACCCTCATAAGCCTCACCAAATACACTTCCTTCACCCTCATAAGCCTCACCAAATACGCTTCCTCCACCACCGAAAGATCTAGGTAATGTTAAAAAGAAGGGATATACGGCCTGATGAGTCCCACAAGGTAGTTCAACCTAAAATGATCTTTCCAGGATGTGACGCATATAGCTTGTCTCAGGCCTACAAGATGCCTGTGTATGCCCTCTGGACAGTTCACTGGACAAAGTGACCATATTACAGATAATTTCTGTGGCCAAATTGCCGTACCAATCCGTCAAAACTGCATATAAAACAGGGCCGGGGGCTTTATTTCCCTCCTTTGGGGTGGCGTGGGGTGGGGTGGGGTGTTGGAGAGAGAGGCATGGGAATGCACCGTTTCCCAGGGTGAAGGGCAGGAATGCCATTGTCATAGGATTGTAATTAAAAAGCAAGAACAAGAGTAAAACAATGGTTACCATACACACCTCAAAGTATCAAAACCAATAGCTCCCAACAAAATATCTGTTGCCAAAGTAGAGCCCGTCACTAGACAAAAAGGGCCTACCGCTCAGCTACTCAAGCTTGTTCAATCATCTGCTATGGAAAAAGAAAGCTACGTAATTTCTAACAACTATCATGCTATGCGTGCTTACTTTTTGGCCAAAAAAGAAATTAAGAATTGAACCTACCAGCGCAATGAAAATTTCAGCCAAGCATGCAAATGGAGGACATGCCTACCCACATTATCATATCCTAAGGGCGTAATGATCATAATCTGAAAGAGACATGAGAAAACCCTAGACAAACTCAATAGTCACCAACATCCTGATGCATTCCTCATGCAGTAACAGAGACACGTGGTGCCATTGCCCTTGACGTTCCATTTGCCATCCCACCATTTCCAGTTCGATTCGTCCGTCCACCATTACTGTCAGCCCTTTGATACCCATCACCTCCACGGCTTGATGGCCTTCCATGGTTGCCACCCCTGTTGTTGAATTCAACACGGCCGTTGAAATCACCCCGGCCGTTAAAATCAGTCCTATTATAGCCCCTGCCACTGCCATAGCCCCCACGCCCTCTGAACCCATCATTTCTGAATACAGGACCTCTTCCAGCTTGAAACCTTCCCCTATTACTCCCTAAAACAAGCAAGCAACGGTTAGATGAACCAAACCACAGTAATCACACAAACATTTGAAGATCAAAAACCAAACTATGCAATAACAACTTTTGCATAAGCTGTCACTGGGGTCATGAGCATAAACTCGATAAGCAGCCAAAAGCTGTCACAGGCAGTTGGGACGTCAAACTATCATTCTATGAAACAGATTGAACCAACAGACATTATCATGGAATACGAAAATGCAACTTAAAGAGAAGACATCCACGGCAATGAGTTTTCTTTTTTTTTTCTTTTAGACGAACCAGGTTAAAACACAGTCAAATATCAGGGCCAATAACTCGGGCAAAGACCAGTAACCAAACATCTTAATAAGCTAGAGAATACTAATAATAGGCAAAGAAAAATCTAAAAGAAATAACAGGCCTTGTAGAATTTCTTTTTAAAAAAGAAAAAGAAAAAGCAGAAATGGCATAAGTCCACTCCATGATCACAAAGCCTTGTTAGGTTCCCTTCCAGTCTTCGTGGATAACCCAGAAAAAGTTAAATGGTTTCATCCAGATTCATAAGTTGGAAAGCTATGATCTAAACGTGGAGATACATTCACCATAACAGAGTTCAATCTCCATGTATAGCTTGGACAGAATGGTGGAAAATAACTGCATTAGATATCTATTAACATATCCCCCATCTTTACAGAAAACATTCATTTATCGACAAAACTTACCTCGAGAATTTGTAGACCTCTTTTCCTCAACTACTGCCTGGCGTCCTCCAATTGCAATGGGAGAAGCCTAACGCATTACAATAAAGACAATATTACCAGGTCAAATGTAACATGAGATTAACAAAGACTACTAAAAAAACAGAGAAAAATCAGATGAAAGCCTTGTGCAAAAGATCAGCACAAAATTGTTGGAGGCAAACTTAATTCAGGATTTCAAACTAAGAGATAAGCTTGGAAAAGAAAAGAGAACGCACCTCAAGTGCTTTCTCAACTGCACTTGGCACCTCAAATTCCACAAAACCGAAACAGAAGCCCTGTTGCTGCAGTTCAAGAGAATAAATAAAAGACAAAGGCGGTGCCTGAAAGAGAATACGTTTAATAGAGACAGTAGAAACTTACTCTGTTGCTCCTAACTTGAATACCTCCGCTCTTAATCGGCCCAAACTTCTTGAACTCATTTTCAAGCAACGAGACAGTAGCATTCATTGGCAAGCCCTTTATGTAGATTGAGTAGCCATCAGCTGCAGTAGAGAACCAAAGGGGGGGGGGGGGGGAAGGGGGCTATTATATAATTTCTAAACAAGAGTATACTAAATATTCTTATCAGGTAACTGATTCAAGATAGCATGCCTTCACCCTCCTGGTTATTTCCATTATTATCAGAAGCATCAGAAATTGCAACTTGTCCATCAGTTGCTGGGGCTGGAGTTGGGTTTGCTTGCGGCTCTTGACTCTTTTGTGGAGACTTCTGTGGGGCTGGAGTCGGTGACGACAATGACAAACCACTTTCCTTCAGATGCTTCACCTGAAGCACCATTGCCAAAGCATTTTAAAAAAACATAACTAAAACAAAGTACCTCATGTATCAACTACAGGATGGCAGCCCTGTGCACAATGTATAACTCTGAGGTGAATGACATCCAAAGCATGATAACATAGCTTAAATAAACATATGCAAACATATAGGTCTTAATCTGTCAGAAAAATGTAGTTAGCCCCTCTCAAGAAACTTACAATAGAAGCATAAGACTTCTTTTGTACTTCTTCAACTTTGATCTCAGATTCCACCACCACTTGTGAATCATCCTGGATGTCATCAACTACTTCATCAACAGCCACTTCCTCCTCAACAGGAACATCCTCACTCTCCGGTGGATTATGCACTTCGTCCTCAGTAACCTCATTTTCATGATTACTTCCATCAGAGACATGATTATCCTGAACTGGAGGAAGTAGAGGACCTATAATTTAGCCAATATTCCATTAAGTTTGCAGAAAGATAAACTCTAGGTTGCAATTTGAACTATCACGAGGAATTACTTTGTTCTGGAGTAACAAGATCTGCTACATCATTTACAGGGACCTGGCTTTCATCTGGCTGATTGCCATTTTCTATGTAGCGGAACATATCATTCAAGACAAAGTAGCCTCTATCCTGGGGTGCAAGGAAGAAGCATTGGGAGAAGTTGCGCATCATGTTGTCCTTCCCAGTCAGGTAACCAGTTACAAGAACCTGCACTCCTCCATTAAGAGACTCTTGCGCGTCCACGGAGCTTATTTCAGCACTCATGTCACTATAGCCAAGCGACAGAAGCTTCTCATTTATGGCCTGTTAGTTCACACCCACAAAAGTAAAGCACGTCTTAGGAAATTGTTAGGATACCGATCTTTATATCCGAATAAACAAGTATAACCATGAGCAGTTTCAATCACATTATTTCACCCTGAAAGTTGATCTGCTGGCCCATACCATATCACATCTCCTATTCAAAGGAGTTTCAACTAAGATCAACTTAATCATGCCACTCAACAACTACTATCAAACATGACAACAATAAAACGCTAGTGTTTAAGCCAAGTTAAGGTCAATTATAATATTTGCACAATACCAAACATGCGTTGGCTCAAGCGGTAGATGCTTGAGTCACTTAAGCAAGAGGGGTCTTGGGTTCGAAACCAGACCCTTGTAAATGGAGAAGATTTTGTTGGAAGACATATGCATAATACGATCTCAGTACCACAAGTAGATTACTTTACTCTTCAGAAACCAACAAAAAGATAATAATTGCACAACACACGAAATGGCACTGTAGAGTCGGCAGTACTCCTTAATGGAAAACAAATCTCGTCATGTCAAATACTGAAGAATTGACATTAAAAAAAATTGTACTCCCTTATCCATCATGTTATCAATAAGCTTAATTTTCTCCATCAATATTCTAATATATTAAAACAAAAACCTAGCTTTCTCAAATTTCATTACATGCCCATACAAGTCCAATGACAACAAAAAGAGGAAAGCTGAAAAAAGAAATGTTTCATAAACGAAGCTTACATCCATCGTGGTGGTGATGCTCATGGACCCACCAACCTCGGGGCGTCCAAGCTTACTTATTTCCTGGTAAAACTTGTGAACAAGCGCAGGAGAGTGGTGCAGCATATGGTAATACTGTTGCACAAAAGCATTGCCGACCTATTTCAAAGAAAATAACATGTCAAAACTAAGATTACGACCACAATCAAGGACAATTGAGCAGATAAAGGAAAAAAGCTTTAAGTATATAACAAAATTTTAACTTACAACTTCAGCAGATACTGGTTGTTGAGCAACTGCCGCCGACGCCGACGCCGCCATCTCCAGTGGATAACTAGCACGAACTACCAAAACACCAACCATAATATCGTCAGGGAAATTCTATTAGTATTATTCTCTTTTCTTTTCCGGAAAAAAAGAGTATCGATTAACCTAGTATAAGCAAAGAGCTGATTACACGTAACTAAAGGAAACACTTCTCCATGAACCATAATGGATTAAAACATGTATTTTATCTAGTGCCTACCTGGAATCCAAACAGAAAAGATATGACGGAAGTGAGAAAGAAGCTCCGATGGCTTCAATAATATTTTCTTTGACGATTTGGAGCTGCTCTCCACCTCACGCAGGCTGTGTGGAAAACTAGGGTTTGAACAGAGCGCGGAGGCAGAGCGCGGATCTTGGAGGCAGCCAAATAGAGGACAAAGGAAGTAGCCAATAGGACGCGGGGATTAGGGAGAGGGCAGTTCAGTTGATTTTATAGCAGCGGATACATTTAGACCGTTTTAATTAGGGGGTTTAATGGTTGTCGATTATTATCATATGGAAAACTCAATTAAGAATAAATTGGTGCAAGATTTTCTATAATATGACTTAGTGGTAATCATATGAAACATTTACTATACTATCTCCTAATTGGAAAAGGAAAAAGGAAAAAGAAAAGTCATGATATACCCAAAAAAAGGGTGTCTCTCTATCTGTTTACTTAATTTGACATTTTTCCAATAAGCAAAGTTAGTGCCCAAATTCTTGATATTATGTCTGTCGAGTCATATTAACGTACCCCCTACTCCTAAAAATATGTCTGGTAAAAGATATTAAAATCAAAATTTTAAATTATTTTATATATTGTTTAATAGAATTTGGTTGTGTGAAGTCTACTATGATATACTGTGGTGTTAAATATTTTTAAGATTTTGGCTCAAATAAATTAAGATTTGATCTTAATTTATAGTTGACTAATATTGACTAACTGTAATAACATTTTAGAAACAAAAGAATATTCAAATCATTTTTCGTACTTATCATCGTTTCTCTACAACTATACGTTAATAAAGAAAATAGTTTACTGATTTTACAATTCAGTGTAATCCTAGTGTTATGGCTAGATAAACTAGGAATTACTTTGTTATAGCAGTCCCGTGTAGTGAAGTATTAATAAATAAATGAGTTTTTCAATGGCTTTTTGATTCATCATAAAAAAAATGCTTATATATAATATAAATATTATATATAGATATATATATATATATACATATATATATTTATAACGCTTATATATAATATAAATAATATATATATATATATGAAAAACCTTTAGGTCTAGCGGTTGAGTAGCATTTATCCCAACCCCGGGTCTCGAGTTCGATTCCCCTCCCGAATTTTAAAATATATATATATATATATATATATATATATATATATAAAAGCGTGTGCTTATATAGATACACACACTAGTTGTCGTGCATGCCTTGCTTGTGTCCTGTGATTCATTAAATTTACAACATTATACAAGATGAGGAAGATCTGGAAGGTGGGAAAGCTAAGTGCAAGCAGCAGAGTTTCCAACAGGGGCGCTCCTGTCTATTTACAATCGTTTGAAAGCGGTGGCCATTTATGTTTTCCTGGTAGTTTCTTCTTACATTGAAACCAAAATGTTGGTAAAGGCTTTTATTATTGTAATACTCAAACTCGGACATGTTCTCATAAAATCCCCCCCCCCCCAAAAAAAAAAAAAAAAATCAGCATATTTTTATTATTGTAGAACTCAAGCTCAGCATATTAAAAAAGAGACAGCATATTACATTTCAAAAAATACTCATAAAATTTTTGGACGAACGAGTCGCAACTTTATAAGATGTAACATGATACAACTACCTCTTGGTAGCTGAAAGGCTTTAGATCACCTGGTATAATCTTCGACAAAAGTCTCACAGAGAACACACACACACACACACATCACCAGGTTCTACCTTAACCAATGATAACAATATTTCAATTTAGCAAGTTAAATTCCAAGACAATCACACAGATGGCCTTCTATTCAAAAACATATTAATACATATCAGATAAGGCTCATAAGCTGCATCTAGTATATTTTTGAACAAAAGGACCATGCGATCTATTCAAAAACATATTGATACATATCAGATAAGCTGCATCTAGTATATTTTCGAACAAAAGGACCATGTGAATGAAGATCTCGGTAACTCCACATTAAATGACAAAACTTATATGATAGGGCAGACAACTTGAATAGATGCAGGAGCAATATGATAGGAAAGGAACAATGATACATCTCAATTCTGTATTTGGCTCTCTCCTACACTTTCAACAGACTGAGCCGTCATAAGCACAAACAGGTGTGGCAACAACAGACTGACTTCTAAAAACCACACACACCTTTCTGTATAGCCTTCCTATCAGAATGTCACCAGGAAAAGAATAAACAATGCATGCCTAGCATAACTGGTATGAACCACAATTTTCACTGATACCTTGCATTACTCGGGAAAAACTCTACAACGGGATACAACCCCACTGGATTGGTTTGTAGATCTGTTCTCCATTGATATGCATCTGAATTCTACATATCCATCTACTACATAACTAAATTAGTAAACGTAATAATCCATCATACTGTGGATGGGACATAACATATCTGGAGAAAATTAACATCAATATAGCAAAATAATAATTATAATGACAACAATAATGTTTCCAGCAGACAAGGTAGCATATAACGTTGACTGGAAATATTTACAGATTGAGTACTTCAGATGATCAAACTCAAGAAACTTTGTAGGAGAAATTACTGGATTGATGATTGATCAAAAATCTATGAACACTTGAAAATAACAACGCTCAGCTAATACATCAAAAATAAGTACTGAGACCTTAACGTACATCAAAATTGAATAAAGAAAGGACTGGTTAAAGTGTAAAAAGAAAGACATTGGCCTCACAATGGAAAGAAGCCAAATATATTACCAGCACTTTGCTCCAGACTTTTTGGCCCCATTTAAAGAGCAAAATTGCAAGACTGGATATACTCATTTGAATAGTCCACATATTTTGCCCAAAGGGGCCTGTACTGAACCATGCCGATATCAAGCCATGGTTTCATATTCCCATTGAAATGCACAACAGCAGCATTGTTAATCTCATCCATACTAATGCTTGGATTATACCCAAGACCCAAGACGTGCCAGGACTTGTCCAGTGGCTTTGTTGTTGAGTAAAATGTGATGAGACCTGGAGGCAAGGTTCCTAGTTTCCACAAGGTACGGTTTTCATTCTGTCAAAAAAGCAAAATTTTCAGCTTGATACACAATAATATTTCTCATCAAACAGAGATTTCAACATTGTAAACACCATATAATGGCTACTGCATAGAAGTTTAAAAAAATAAGAATATTTAATTGATCTACAAGACTACAACCACAGAAAAACCAAACCTATTGACCTCCACCATTAACATTACCCAAAAATTACATGCTTTCCATTATTGAACTCTAAGACTTGACAGACCAAATAAAATAACATGCACAAATAATACGAACATGAAGTCACATGTTTTGATAATCAACAATTCCTGCAGCCCAGAATAAATTTGGAATCTGAACCAGTCAAGTAAAAGAGAAAGGACTGCTTAGAATTGGATTGCCATTGAATAGGCAATAACCGATGAACCAAATCCATGAATTGGTGATGTGAAGCTGTACAATAAGTGGACAGAAAAAAGCAAGATTTGAGAAAATCACAGTTCCACTTTGTTTCTAACACACGGGTATCATTGCGTATATCCGACCCCCATACCCCGTCACATGCGGGAGCATCTAAGACAATGGGGTAATGTTGTTGTTGTTGTACAATTTCACTGTAAAGGCAGAAACTATAAGGGGATTGATGTTCCAAGAAAATATTGCCATACTCACAACATGCAGAGAGTAATTAAATTGGACTCCTGATACTCACAAGTCCATGGCCTTACCAGGTTCTGCCAGTAGTGGTACACTTCAGTACACTTTTCCTTCCTCCAAGCATCCAAGTCAAAGAAGTTCATCCCGTAAGCCCAGGCACATGCGTTTGGGTTGAATTTAGCTTTGATCAAGGGATGAGAAAAATTCATGTACTGGGAATACCGATGAAATGATCCAAAACATGTTTCAACCGCACCATTTACCTTCCCGTCCATATCCACCTCCCAAAGCCCAGTCAAATCCTTTTGCACTACAATATCATCATCTAGAAACAATATCCTGTGCAACTTTGGGTACATTTCAGGCAAATAGAACCTCACATGGTTCAATATAGACAAATACTTTGGGTTCCTGAATTTCATGTTTGTTGCATCCTTTGTTGCATTCTCCATCTTATTCTCAAAGTAAAATTTCTGCAACTTAGAGGATTCAAGTTGTCTAAGCACAGGCACGTATGAAGAATTCAAGAATGTGTACTGTTCCACAGCTTTTACTTCAACGTGAGCACCGTTGTAATCCTTCTTCTTGAACATGACTTGCATCGCTCCAAGATTCATTTTATCAGTGACTACATGAAACACATGCTTCCATGGTTCTTTAGCATTTTTTGCAGCAGAATTTACAACAACAGAAGCGGCAACCACGTTATCTGAGAAAATCGCATAGTGGTAAAGATTTGGATCCTCAAATTCAGGTGATGGAGTCTCTTCATCCATATATTCCTTTTCATGCTTAATCCGCTCCTCCATTAACATCATAGTAATGCAATGCAAGCTCTTCGGGATAGACTTTGCAGCCATCAAGCTTGAAAAGGCACCCTTTTTCTTAGCCTTGTTTAGCTGCTCATTCAATGCAAAAATATTATCTTTCATCTTTTGAATTTTGAGCTGATTATCAAAGCTTTCTCTCGCTTCTTTAACCAGTTCCCTTGTGACTTTAATCCTTTCCTTCAACTCCTTCTCAAACTGCCTGAGCACTGTTTCATCAACAGATTTAGCATCTGAAACAAATAGAGAACTATACAGAGGCTTCGAGACCAAATCAGTATAGTTTCGAGAGAGATCTGCAAAAACACGAACCAGCCTTGCATTCTCAAGCTTTAGCTTTCTCGCATATGAAGCATAGCTCATGATTAAATTTTTGTGATCCACTGCTTGCTTTCGTATCTGATCCAGCCTTGGTTTCAACGGATCTGACTTCATAGCTAGCAACCTTCGAATACTAAAAACTGCATTTGTAGTGTAAGAAGTACCCTGATCCACAAGAACAAGTCAATACCACGCTACTATAAGAAGCAACGGAGCAATATAGCAATAGTAGGAATAGCTATCCCCCATTAAGCTACTCCTCTGAATCAAAATAAACCAAAAGACCAAGGACACTCAATTTTCTTGTCAAAGTTGTTTTTCCCGAAAACATAATTGATAACGCTAAAGTTCACAACAACTAACTGTTCGAACGTTTCAGATTATCCTACGACTAAAATTACATAGAAAAGAATGAAAAATCAGTCAGCAACAAAAAATCAAACTAAATCTACATAGATTAGTAAAACAGCTAAAGTTATGGAAGAAGAACAAGCAACAATCAGATGTTTCGCAATAAAATCAGACCACGAAAATAGCAGCTTATAGCAAATTCCAAGGGAAAAATAGGGGAAAACGACTTACATCGTCTAACGATGATGAATGGAGCGAGGAGACAGAGAGAATGAAGGTAACAGAGACTATGAAAACAGCAAGACCGAGTGCAAAGCTTAAGAACTTGAGAAACGATCCTCCGAATGCCTGATAGCGTCGACCCACCCGGATCGCCATTACGAATCTGCCGCGATTTTTCCTCCTATAAGTGAAGGAGAGAGAAAACAGCGGACTCAGAGTTCATAAGGTATTCGATCTGGATGAAGAAGACGACGGAAAAAGTGGCAGTGGTGGTGGTGGAAATCCCCTTTTGATTGGCTAAGAAAAGCAGATCCCACCTGCAGTCGTCATCTGGAAATCACGGAAGAAAATCGGGGTGATAAAAAGGGTGAAAGAAGCAAGTAGAGAAGTGTTGTTAATGAGAAAAATCAGAATCCAGTGGCGTGTTAATCTGAGATTCAAATTGTAATTAATGAGATAAAGATAGGAATTAGCGTGGTATTTACTGCTTTTGTCATGGATTTGGGAGACGGGTAAATTATTTTGGAAACAAAATAGAGTGTCAAATATCAAATCTTTGTATGTTATTTGAAGATGATGTGAATTCATCTATAGATTTCACTTTGTATCAAACAAATAGATTGATACACAATCGAAACCGTGTATTTCATTGGATATCAAAACTCATTCTTACAGCATATCGTCCCGTGCCACCACTATGTCGCCATTGCTTCGCCACCCCTCCTGCCATCCGCCAACACCCCGTCGGCGCCACCCTGTCATAGCACTGCCACTCCATCACCACCGTGCCATCAGCCCACCACCATGTTGTCACCATCGTCCCACAACGTGCCACCACTGTGTGTGTATACATGCATTAATTCTCGTTTCTTCTCAAATGTGTTTCAAACAGTATGTATGCTAATGATACCGATTATAGTATCTATCATTTCGATTCCGATGTCGATATCTAAGTTCAGACCAAACTTCGGGGTTTCTGAAGTTATGTTTTTACCGTTCTAGCGGTTGATTACATAAGTACTTCAAAATCCCGTCCTATAAGTAAGTTTAGAGAACCTTCTAGCTCATATCCAACAAACTTTAGTAGTTCAATGTTTTCATATGACCGTAAAATGTAAACCAGACATGTATTAGAAACATATAAATGTTGTTTCCTAATAAATCTTTTTTTATAGATTAACCATGCTATATTATGTTTCTACACCATTTCATCACTAGCATAGTAGCACTTATTATGATTTAAAATTTGTGTGGGGGCAGTGCCGAGACAATCGGGAAGTAATAGTAAGTTGATTATTTCATTAATTTCTTAGTTAATTATGTATTTTAATCAATATCATATATATCGGTGAATTATCTGGTGATGTCTACTTACTATTTTATATGTTGATTTATAATATTTCCGATAAACTTTGATTGGTATACTGAAAAGGGAATTATGTAATATGTTCATTCTAGAGGTAATTTAATCCTGAATTATTTATGTTTTATGTTGTTAATACACTGCAATTAAAAGTTACGAATCAACTGCTATCCTTCCACCTTTGATGTCCTTAGTAATTGAATAAATAAGTGTCAATATAGATTGGGAAACAATTAAAACTAAACCACAATAAAATTAGACTTGTGGTAATATGGAATTAGTAACATTTGTATAAAATTTCACACAACCAAGAGTTACGTTTGACAAATTATTTGAGTTAAAAATCTCAAACTTATATAGATCAAACCTGTAAAAGTAATGCGTTGAAAACATGTAACTTAATGCACATTCAGCTTTGCAATATAGTGCAATAAATTTCAAAAGTTTATTTTATCTAAATGATTATTTATATACTGTAAAGGTTTTTTCTGTGACAAAGTTTATTGTTTCCATTCGTATGGCATTAATTCATTGTTTGATACAATCACTCCTGCACTAAGACGCAGTCGTTTAGTGTGTGGGTATGGAAAAAATAAATCAAACCCGGGGCGAGTCGAGGACTCTGTCCTTAAGACGTATTGCTCCGGTATACTGTGCCCAACCGGTGTGAGCAATCGTCTCCCAGGATACAACGGGTACCTGTTCAGTTGAGCGGCACTGCTGAACTCGAACTACTTCGAACGCTAGAGTGTCCTGACTTCTCCCGGACGTATTGCAAGCTTTGATTGCTATGAATGCAGAATGCTCTATGAGATGCTTCAGGTGTGAAATGAATGAACCCTTAGCCCTTCTTATATAGGGGAGTCGGTTGGAGAACAAGGTACTGTGACCGTTGGATCAAAACCGAAGTTTAATTTAGACCATTAGATTAAAACCTCCTATCCAGATTAGGATGGTTTAATCTCAGCCTTTAGATCGAAGATAGATTAACAGGTTTAAACCTGGAGCGTTAGATGGAAACCATATTCGGTTAAGCGGTTAAGACAGTTTAAATCTCGGCCGTTAGATCGAAGCTGCTTCTTCCACCACCGTTAGATCACAACAAATTGATCTTATCTTTTGTGGGAGGATAATGTTTGATTTAAGTTTGAAACAAACCTGCACAAACAGAACGAATCTGCTCGCTGTCCGACTTCGATCGATCGAAGTGACATCGATCGATCGATGTGATCGACTGATGTCTGACAGAGTACTTCAATCGATCATTTTGATCGATCTAAGAAACATCGATCGATCGAAGTGATCGATCGATGTCCTCTGATCATCTTTGATCGATCTATCAAGCGTATGAAGCTCTCTGATCCACTCCGATCGATAACATCGATCGATCGAAGTGACATCGATCGATCGATGTCATCGATCGATGTCCGTCAGATGTTTTTTTCCGCCACATGGACACTTCCAACGTGGCATTCCTCCATACGGGTGACACGTCACCCATCCACAACATTTCTATCTACTTTGAGCATTAATTTCACATTCACACAATCTCAAAATTGAGTGAGTTCACATTCCAACATTAACCACTCGTTATGTAGATAACTAAGGATTCATTAGTTTTCGATTATCATTATCGGAAACTCATTAAGCTCAAAGTACGTTGCACAACCAAGTTTAGCAACACTCATTAACGAGCCAAAGCCCAAATCTTCAATCTCCAACGACGGGCCAAAGCCCAACCTTAAATTCTCTAACATTCATAAGTAATCTTCGTATCTAGTTTATCCGTTCACCACTAACTTGACGATCAAAAGCTTAAAAAGGCACGAGCATCATTTCCCTCAAACTATTATGTAAACCAACAATTATAACATGTGCCTCTCTATATAAAGCACCCAACAAACATACTTAGTATATTTCAACAACCGTAAAAGTTATTTTGAAAAAGTGATAGGCAGACAAACAATACATCCATCTCAAATGATATAGAACTTACTTTTAATGAGACCTACAATTCTATAGGTATCTGCATATATGATCTCGGTACAAAGCACATAAAATTCTAAAACGAAAGCTGGTTGACTTCTATTTACTGCCGAATTTTATGAGTTTGGTCGTAGTTATAGAAGGTTTTTATTTTTATAAACACATGCTCTTCCTTTAATTTGGAATATGATGTAATAAAGTAAAATGACTCACTAAACTGGCTGCGCTTATTATATTATGAAGTATCAATTAATCGACACAGTTTGACGCAATTTTCATTATAGGTCATCGGAAAACAAACATTATGTGTTTCTAATACATGATGGTTGCGTACATCCGATCTCTATACCCCACCATAAGCAGAAGAGTCTAAGGCGATGGAATAATATTGTTGTTGGTAGTAGTTATAGAAGGCCATATACAGACTCGCATAAGGCAGGAGTGAAAATGAAGCCTCCAGTGCATAGCTCAGTTGACACTCGGGTTGAGATTTTCTCTAAGAGTTCAAAAGTTCGATTCCAGTGGCACGCACATTATAGGTGTCCCACTGCTGCTAGACCGAAGGTTTGGTTTGCAGAGACACCTTGTGTGGGTCACTGCATAAGTACTCACTCAACTCAGGATGCCGCTAAGCTCCTGATTTGCATCTTCCACAATACTCATTGTGATTGGAACGATGAACACCTTCAGGACTAATGTATGACTTTTGAGTGAAAATGGAAAATCAGATGCGATAATGAAGAAACGTCTTAAAATACATCAGACTTGTGTCTGTAAATTAATTGGTCCCTCTGAAAGGATTTCAGTCGGAAAAAAACCTACACACTAACCCTTCAAAACCTATGACTTTTATGACATATTTACAGAACCTATATGATATTTATAAAAACTAAATGATATTTAACAAAAACTTATAAGACACAAACAGGAGTCATGTCCTCCAAGTCCAAGAGCAAAAGTTTCCACTTATGTCTGACTCTTGCGTCTTCCATTGCTTTGTCATTCTCAAGCTTCTGAATTCTTTCACCACTCTAAACCTGTAACTAATTAATTCACAGTGAAACAGATTCAGTGACGCAGTTAATGGAGGGACGCGTCCAATAGACGTCTGACACGTGTCTCCCCTGTAAAAATAAAAGTTCAAACCGAATAAAAATTGATGCAGCGCCACATGTCAGACGCTGACTAGGCACGTCTGACGCGTCCGCCTATGTCAGCGTCACCGAAGTTTTATCCGCTCCAAACTGCTCCAAACATTTCCAAAGAAAATGAAGAACTTCTAAGGTAATGACAGAATACATTAACTTTCTTCCAGTCCGCACAAAGTTATTCACATAATATGCTATACTTTACTATAGAAATCAACTAAACCTGCATTAACCTTAGAGGACCAGATTGAACATGCAAAATGACTTGATATATTGGAGTAAAATATAAAGGAGTAAAAGGTATAACATATTTACTAATTGCAAGAAGTTCTAGGAGGGACATAATTAATGCAAGGATAACACCATCTAACTACTATATTTTACCACAATAAATAACTGACAATTAGAAAAACTTATCTCCATTATGCACTTTCTTGCTCCTCCTGCTGATTTGATGCAACCATCCAAAACCTTTAATGGCTTTAGTAATCTTAACAATACTTGGCTTTCCCATTCCAAGATTCATCTTCCCAGATGAAAACTTGAGTGCTTGTAAGCAACACAACTGCCCATTAGATTCATCATCTTCCTCATCATCATCATCACAATTATCTTCATCTCTATCATGAGAATATCTAACCTCATGATACTTCTTCTTGGTCTTCTTCTTGTCCTTTCTTGATTTTGCCTTATTCTTATTTGACTCTGCCTCACATATCTCCCACAACAAATCCATCCCTTCATCTCCTTCCACAACATTGTGTCTCTCTTCAAATAACTTGCAAGCTAATGTTCTTTTCCATTCTTTTTCTTTCCTACTTGATCCATAGCTCCCTAGATCATAATCAAGTGTTCTTGAACTCTCAATTTTCATTTCTCCGCTGTCTTCAGAATTGCAAAGACACTGTTGTACTAGTGGGACTTGCATATTTTCTTTAAAGTTTTTGTCTTTGGCAAATGCAAAGTCATCAACTTTAGTGGTTTGGATTAGTTTATTCCTTTCTGCCTTGGATCCGTTTCTGACTAGCGACATTTTAGCTACTTTATTGGTTTCCGTGATGATTGGCTCTGTTTTCTGCTTGTCCACACTGTTACACCCCAACCCACTTTCACATTCCTCTGTTTCTTCCAAGAAAGACTTTAATCTTGTCTCATTTGAGCTGAAATCTTGATGGGCTGAGCTAGAAATTCCAGGTTCATTTTCTTCTAGAGCTTGGAAAAAGATTTCCTCTTCAACTTGCTTGGTGGTGGTTGTGTTGTCATCATTGATTAGTGGGGTATGATCAAATACAATCTTGAACATTGCAGAATCCTCAAATTTTATATATTCCTGATCATCAGTAGACTCATAATTTTCCACCATGGATTTCGATCTGCGTAAAACAGCATGATAAGCGGCGACTAGAAAGCCCATGTTTTTATGTGAGGGAACTTCAGGGGAGAAATGGTGGTCATGTGGGAAGAAAGTGAGAAAGGAGATGAGCAAAAGGGAAGTGGTGAAGAAGAGAGGGGAGAGAAAAGAGAAAAGTTTGAGAAGATAAGGGGAGAAGAAAATGAAGTAGGAGAAATAAAGAGGGTGGGAGAAGATGAAAGAACAAAATAGAGAAAAGCCAGAGAGGAGATGAGTGAAGAAGAGTTGAGCTCTGGACGTGGTTGACAGGCACAGCTCAGACATTGTTCTTGGAGTTAGGGGGTGGGGGTGGGGGTGGGGGCGGAGGGGGTGGGAGTTAATTGAATAATGGAAGGTGGAGAAGAAATGGGGAAGAAGAAGATTCTTTCATATGGTGGTCATGGTTCCTTATTTGTTTTTTGGAGGGCTAAGGGAGAGGAGTTATGGGGAAATTTCATAAATGGGTGGTACAAACCAGGGGATAACTGAGTAATTTTTTTCCTCCTCTCTTAACGTTTTCTTTTGGTGAAGTTCAACAATGTACGTAAATAAACCGAGTCGTTCGATATGTTCAGCTCGAGCTTGGTTCGGCTAAAGGGTTAATGAACCCATCTTGAACCACTTTTTTCTATTCGAACTCGGTAAGTGACACCGTTCGTTTAAAATGTTCGGCTCGTTAATGTTGTTTGTGAGTTAAACGAACCGAACTTGAACAATTAAATATGTTCGTTTAAATAAACGATCAAGCTCGGTCCGTTCGCTAAGTTAAATGAACCAAGCTTGGACAACGTAATGCTCGACTCGTTCGGCTCTGAATTTAAGAAAACTAGAGAGTAATAGGTGTTGTATGTACAAAAAAAATTGTACAATAAAGCTGCATACATCAAATAGCGAAACGATCCGACCCTACTCATACCCTACGCAAACGCGGCGGAAGCCTGGTGAAAACGCCCTTTTATACAGACAGAGCATAACTAACATCTGCAAAAGAACTTTGCAATGAATTTCTTCTAGCTCTCTAGTCTCTTCTTTTTGGTAAGTTGAAGACCAATGTCGGTTTGGTCCATGTGAATTAGCAGAGTATCAATAAGCAGTTTACCATTCTGAGTCTATAATCAATCTGCATTGAACCACATTTAAATTACATAGAAATCTTTTGTTATAGCTTGAAGATGAATGGAGGAATCATTTATGAAAAATTTAGATACAATAAAACGTAAAAAGTTATAACATCTAAATTGTACAAAATTTTATGGATGGCATGCAAATCCAAAGGGCCCTAAAGTGAAAAGTGATTGTTTTATTATGTATTGTACTCTTCCTTACTAATGTATTATAATTTTGTCTCTCACATCAATTTAATAATATCAATGCATCTATAACTTATTTAATAGATCAGTTTGTCAATATAACTTTCTCTTATATATCTATCTCTACATGTAGTTTTTATGAAAATTTGTCTCATTACACAATAGGTTGAGATAAAAGTATAATTCGTAAGCGAGGAAAAAGGAAATCCGATTTTGGCCCCTCATTTGACAATCACACGTGACTACACATGAAGTTTTTTTAAGTGGGAAAAGAGAATTGCAACTCGGAATAGAAAGAAAATGATCGAATAGATATATATACAAATCATGCAAAAGCCTTCTGACCTTTGGCAGAAAGTGTTTCTTTTGTCTACCATATACACATATGGCGTTTCCGGTGAATTAAATTCCCGCGTCTGTATAGAGTTTGAGGAGGGGTCTGATAGCTTCGCGATCTGATATACGCAGTATTACTCTGCAATTTTTGTGTAATAGACTATTTCTGTAGTTCAAACCTGTAATTTCAATGTCACAAAACAACAACTTTACTCGTTGATGTGTTTCTGGTGTCCACCATACACATATATTTGATACAAATGCAGCTTTGTCCTATTAAGGGCAATGGGTAATATGGAGTTCACGGGTGTAAATAATTAGGTAAAGAAGAATCCTAAACAGAGAAGGTGTCGGAACGGGATCCCCTGACCGCCCCCTTGGTGACCCCCTTCGGGACCGCCCGCCACGTGGCACACAGGGGGGGTGGTGAGGCTGGACAGGGGTGACCCCCATCCAGCCTCACCACCCCCCCCTGTGTGCCACGTGGCGGGCGGTCATCTCTTACCGCCCCCACTGGGGGGTCAGGTGATCCGAACTGGAATGTGTCGACACCAAAAACGGAAAAGAAGAAAAATCGGTCCCATAGCGTACTTATACACGAAAATTTGAAATAATTCAAGTGCACAATAATCACGTACTTATCGTGACAAATTGTAAAAGGTTGCATAAACTTATATTAATAATTACTTATTAACCAATAACATAAATAAGATATATATGTGCACCTTTTGGAGTGATCATCTTCATTATATGTATGTTTAGTTCTTTTATCCTGAAGTTATAATATTTTCATGCATCGCCAGTGATTCTTAGTTGTTTCATGAACAATATTAAACCTCTCATTAGCATCACTAGCATTTTTAGGAGTCGGATTGGTCGGTGAAATTAAAAGAAAATTGATATCACTAATATGTTCACCTTGTGTTTTAAAATACGTGAACCTCATCGAGGTAACACTCATATCATGTTAATTTTAAGTTTATTTAAAAATTACCACTTTCTAAAAAAAAATTCCATATGTGTCTCTACTCTCTCGTCACAGATAATTTTCAAAACAAGAAAACAAAAACTTAATGAAGGCACAACTAAGTTCGTACTCGGATGATAGCTTATATCTAAAGTTATCAATTTGAATTTTGACGGCCGCATTGTATGTGTTTAGACCTTACCGTCAGCTCTTTATACTAAAAACAAGTTTAGACTTAAACATCTTGTGGGCATCAAATCATGGACCTCTTATCTAAGATGCCGTTAAATGATCTGATTTACATAATATACGAATCTTTTTAAACCTTAAACATTGAATAACATCAGAATCATGATATAACCTTTTCCGTTGAAGAAAACATAAAATTTCCCAGCAGTCAAAGGTGGACTGTTGATCAGATGAGATGTAATGGCTTTTGTACTTTTTTCACATAAATCACATAAAGCCTTGAACCATGAAAGCTCTGTGGGCTGAAGACAGAGCAAAACATGCTCTTTTTGTTATAAATTCATTAATGCAGTTTGAAGCGTCCTATTTGAGTGGGTACATGTGTTCAGTTTATTTATTTAGTTTTTGTGGTTTTGCTATTCCCTAGTTGTAACTTGTAACTATATATGCCCAGGGAGAATTTAACGATTGACATATGAAAAACAAGAAAATATTGCTCAATGTTACGCTTTGGTTTGTTTAATACGCCAAACATTATTTCACATTCTTTATATTACTCAAATAAATGTTTATTGCGCCTAGATGTAAATTGAATTATTCAGAATAAATTTTCTAGTTGGCATCACTCGAGATCGCATCTAGGCTCGTTCTTTTCTTTTTATAAGTGGTTCGTATGGCTGTAAATGAACCAAATTGTTCGGTTGTTTGGCTCGTTTGTCTTGAACTCGAGCTCGAGTTCGGCTCGGATAAAAGGTTAATGAACAGAGCTTGAACATCTTTTTTTTTGTTCGAACTCGGTAAGTGGCACCGTTCGTTTAAGTGTTCGGCTCGTTAATGTTGTTCGTGCGTTAAACGAACCAAGTTTGAACAATTAAATATATTCATTTAAATAAACAAACAAGCTCGGCTCGTTCGCTAAATTAAATGAACCGAGCTTGAACAACGCAATACTCAGTTCGTTCAGCTCGTTTACATCCGTATTGGTTCTGGATAAAAATGGGAAGCTAATATTTTCCTAGTTCAAAGCTGCACTTTATTGTCGGTGATGTCATTTTCACTTACTTACCCAGAAGAAAGTTGGGAGCACCCAGCACAGCACAGATTTTGCGCCCCCCCCCCCCCCCTCTTTCTTTCTTTTAACCCAACAATTGGGATCATGCCATATAAATCAATTTAGAGAGAGGAGTTGGTTTGTGGGAGACATTTTTTGTGAGTAACTGTGTAAGATCTCACCTAATTTAGGGAGTCGATGGTCTCCTAATTTACATCCTCCACACAGCTCCTTGGGACTAGAGCAGTAAGGGACTCCTAATTTACATCCTCCACGCAGCTTCTTGGGACTGAAGTAGTATGAGTCAAGGAGGAAAGAGCAGAGAACTGTGCAAGCAAGAATTAGACGCTTCACACCGGGTTTAGTCATTCGCATTGTCTTAGGGTCGAAATCGGATAACTCCGACTTCGATTGAGAAGATTTCTTCTCGGTATCCGGTACCGTAGATTCATAAATTTCTGCCATGGCCGACGAAGTGCGGACGAGCTCCTACAGTAGATTGTGAACTCATTTTATCGTGATATAGACTTATTATTTTTTTTGGCAATGTTGGACAGCATATGAAGTTTAAAGGAATAATTTCAAGAGAAAGTTATAATACGACTTAGAAATGATGAACAATTTCTGGAATTCAAGGATGTCTGATGAAATAGATTAATGTCTCAAAAAATTTCTTGAAAAACAGAGAACAGGAGAAAGAAAAAAGAAAGTGTTATGACTTGACTTTCCAAACTCAGGTTGGCCAAATATCTCAAGACATCAAGAATTGGAGTCAACATATTCTCTTCCATCTCTTGAAAATCCCTTTAATATCCAGACACTTAAAAATGAAAATTCTAGTAGAAATATAGCACTTTTTTTTTGTGTCCATTCTCATTCTGCAATCATTAGTTTAACTAAAGAACTCAAATAGGTGTCATGGAAGTGAAGTTGATGAAACAGCGTGAAATTTACAGAAAAAAAAATAGGGCTAAAGTCAATCTCAGCAGCAAGTGAGTCTATGTCGTGGAAGGGAAGAGGCGATCGGTAAACCTCCACCGATTTCAGAAAGAACGAAAAACCTGCAGTACAATTAGGAGAATAATTCCACTAGGAGAAAAAAAGATAATTGTACACGAAATGCTTGACGAAGAAAATAGATTAGGGAAGTACCGAGGAGGAAAGAGCAGAGAACTGTGCAAGCAAGAATTAGACGCTTCACACCTGGCTTAGTCATTCGCATTGTCTTAGGGTCGACATCAGACAACTCCGACTTCGATTGAGAAGATTTCTTCTCGGTATCCGGTACCGTAGATTCATAAATTTCTGCCATGGTCGACGAAGTGCGGAGGGAGCTCTTACAGTAGGTTGTGAACTCATTTTATCGTGATATAGATTTTTTTTTTTTTTTTTTGACAATGTTGGACAACATATGAAGTTTAAATGATATAATTTCAAGAGAAAATTTGTCACTTCCTTTCATATTAGGAAGTTTGACCAAGTTTATACTAATGTTACCACGAGTTACTCATAGTTTCAAATAAAATATATTTCTAATATACAAGCGTGTAGAAAAATAAAAGATAGATAAAATCTTTCTGAATAAAATAAATCCCAATAAGATCCATCGAGGCATCGATTTGAGGGTAGAGATCCTTGCCGCTGTTTAAATTCTCTCCAGTTTTGGAGAGATCATTTGCGAACGTGATATATGAAACTTTTTTTTAATTTCAAATTATGTTTGTTAAGTTTTACGTAACAACATACCCATCTTCAAATATAAAATAAATAAATAAATAAATTCCCTCACGCTAAAACTTTAGTGACATAGAAACATGCCCATAGATGAACTAGTCAGTATTTGTCGGCAAAATACGAAAAACAACTACTTATTGTTTACTTTGTAGCATGTGACACGTAAACAAACTACTGGAAGTGGAATTTTTTTAGAACAAATGGTCAAATCCCGAGACTGGGAGGCTATCGTTCTAACTCCATATAGTTTTTGTGGACGATATAAATCAATAGTTCATTAGAGATTGTTAAGGTATTGTCAGAATATACAGAGCTGTCCTAGTTTTCGTGAACGATATAAAAAAAACTAGTTCATTGGAGATTTTTAAGGTATTGTTAAGGTATCTAATCTTAGCGTCCACAATTTTCCTATTTCTTCGTTTGGCTGCCATGCTGACCTGACCTTCCTCAGCTCTACCGACCTGAGCTTCTCTCCCAAGCTCGATACTCTTGTTGTGCTCTGCAACAGAGCTGACCCGATCTTCAATCTCAGCTTGGCCAAGATCAGATACAACCCTTTGTCATTCAACATATTCAGACATCGATTGAAAACAATTTTCTCAATCCAAATGATAATTGAACTATCTTCAAATTTGAACTCTGAAAGAACAAATGATAACGAAAATCCAACCCACCCCGGCCCGACCCGCGAAGGTGAGATTGATTGTTGTCACTGTTGCAGCTTGTAGAATAAATACTGCGGTAAGCTTGACTTAACACGGCCAGACTTTTGGGCAAATAATTAGTTCTAAATCACGAGGCACGACCAGAATAACCTGTTCATTTATTTTAACTATTTCATTTTATTTAAAAACATGTCAATTGCTCAATATGAAAAAATAATTGGTCATTTTTATTTCGTTTAATTTTTTCATTCATCATGCTTTGCATTTTTTTGATATATGATTCTTTTTAATCAAAATACAACTTGCCTACCCAATTGACATGACTTATTAAAACTTGTATAATAACTGTACTCCACCAACATATTATGCTTCCATTCGTACGCATCGTCTATTTAATTCTTTTATAGAAAAATACATATCTGCTCGGTGTTATCATGTATATATATACGTCCACATGACATTTAACAAAATATCTTAGGTTGTTCCAGATTTTAACAATCATCTAGATGTAAACTTTATTCCAACTGCATATAAGACGTTTGATACTGCTTATATATAAAATCGAAAAATGTGTTTTAATAATCACATGCTTACGTTAGAGTTTATAACGTATTACAACAATATTTATTCTAATTTTGGACATTCTTTATTAAAAAAAAATTCGAATTGACGGGGATCAAACCATGTCGCAAAACAGAGAAGGATATTTCCTTTAGGTATCTCATGTATGACCAAATAAAATACTTATAATATATACATGTATACTTGCTTATATGATATTCCTTCCGTAGCCAAAAGACTGTCCATTTTTTGGAATGTTTTTTTTGTTAATGATAAAAGAAAATTGGTCAATAATTACATTATCCTTATTAGTTGTATACATTTTGTAAGGATAAAAGAAAATCGATTAAATGATTATATTATCCTTATTATTTGTATGTATTTTGTAAAAGTAAATATTGTTTTCAATCAGGGGTGTTAACGAACCGAGTAAAGCCGAATACTAGGTTTCGAATTCGGATTCGTTTAGCTAAACGAGTGTCTGGCTCGGTTCATTTAGCTAAACGAGCTTTAAAATTGGTTTGAGTTTGGCTCGATAACACTATAACCTGTTTAAACGAGCCGAACAGTTTGTAAACAATTCGGCTAGTTTAACTAAAGAACTCAAATAGGTGTTTGAATTTGGCTCGTTTAAGTAAAATTAAAGAATAAACTCGAACCAAATCGAAATCAAATAGTTCGCAAACTGTTCGGTTCGCTTACCACCCTATTTTTAATGACATAATGAGAAGTACGAAACATTAAATATCTTTTTAACCAAGTTTTTTAAAACTGTTAACAAACAAATTAGAAAGTACCGATTACTAGTCAACCATGATTGGAAGCGTTAGATGATAAGGAATATTAGGTCGTACCTTTGATCAACTGTAAGTTGCGTGTTTTGTAATTTTAAGATTACGGATTTAGACGGGTCTTGAATCAAATGTAAGGTTAGTGCTTTGTGACCTTGAGATCACGGTTCGAACAGTGAAAACAGCTTCTTGCACAAAATATAAGGTAAGACTGCATATATCAAATCGCACTGGACCCGCCCACCTTTTCCTTAGCTTTCTATTCCCCCAACCATCAAGCTATTATATTTATAAGTCTTTTTCATTTCTTTTCTCTCACCTTCTTTCTCTCTACAAAGTTGTTTCTTGGTCGTTGAGGAGTCTTCTCTTGGAGGGACGGAGGTAAATGCTGGTGGTCTCCTCCTGAACAGCTTTTTTCCTTTGCTATTCCAGGGTTCTTCTTACAAGGTGTTACACAGAAATGGAAGTAAGTTTTTCTCTATTAGTTTTCCCTCAGTTCATTGTAATTATATTGCATGACCTCAAACTTAGTAGAGAAGAGTTATTTGTCTGACAGCAGAATATATTAAAATAAAATGTATTCTCCGTTTGAGGATCGGAGCTCTGAATTTCTGCTGGATGATGCTTTTTTCGTCCATATATTCTGTAGATCATGAATGTTTTCTTTGACTTTACCTTCATCAAGTTTTTCATAATTCAATTTTATCAAAGAAGTTGGTGAACAAAGTTGACTTTGCTAGAGTTCCTATCTTGGTTATAGCCGGCTATCAATGATCAAACCATAGTTAATTAACTTTGAAGAGAAATATATTTAGGATATATGTATGGTCTGGTAGTTCTTTTTATGGGTTCTGGGAATTATGATCATTCATCAGTATATCTAATCTAATCATCCAAGACCAGGAAAAAAAAAAAAGAAAAGGGTGAACATCTTTTTTTTTTATTATTATTAATTAGTGCTAAAATCCAAAGCTGTTCTTGGTTATGTGAATGAACGCGAAGACGCAAGCGGTAAGATCAACACCAAAACAAATCCCATATACATATATGTATACACACAAGTCCTCCCGTAATTTTTGAAGAAAATATTCTTGGTGATTTTTTCGGTTACTATACATTTATACATGCATGTAGATGTGTACGGAAACACTAAAATTTTGAATGTAACTAACACGTCTGGTTTGTTAAAATAGTCTTTTGCATATAACATCATATAGAAAACAACAACGTTACCTCATTATTTTAGAGTCTCTCGTCTATGACATGGATGCCGCATGCTTTGATTGCCTTTTGTTCTTTCCTTTCGATTTCACATACGTAGACAAAACATCAGAATCATTTGGACTTTTCGATCGATATGCATACAATTATTAAATGCTACAGGATTCCTGCAGACATTTGCCTGCGATTCTGGGCATATATTGTCATTCTTCGTACGAGACATTCTAGATTATATATTAACCCAAGCGTATATGACTATGAATTATTTTTAATTTTGTCGATGACCGTATACTGGGACCAATAGTGGATTAGAGGAAGGATTTTTATGTGTAGCAAACTATTATTCTATATTTCTAGTCCAGTCAATACCCTGGAAAGATTGAACCCCAACCAGTAATGATCCCTGTCACATCTAGTTCCAAAGGTAGTGTAGTGAGGTAAATCAGGTACCCAACGGCCCGCCAACAGGAGTTTGATCATTTACACAGTAGTCTGCATAAGGAGCCCCCAGCACTGCAGCCAAGCCTGCATGCCAAGAAACTCTCATACTATGCACTTGCTGGGAAGAGGCTTTTTTGCTTTTGGCAAGAATTGAACCCATGACCTCCCTTTCGAGAACCCCTATTCGGAACCAGTTAGGCTATGTCCTGGGGACAATACCCTGGAAAGGTGGTAGACGTTGGGGTGTAATTCTAGTGGATGCATTTATTGCAAAACAATGAGCTGTACCTATTTGACTTTTCTTTGTTGTTAATTGACAATTTGAGCAGGGCTCCACGGGGTGAGATCTGAGGAGGTTGGAAAGGAGGCAAAATATGAGGTCTCTAATCACGTCCCGCCACGTGTAAAAAACATTGTCAGTGGTCCCACCACATTCAAATTTTTTTTTAAAAAAAAGACAATTTTTTTACACATGGCGAGACGTGATTGGAGGCCTCATATTTTGCCTCTTTTCCAACCTCCTCTAATCTCACCCCGGGCTCCACTTGAATGTGTTCCATCAATGTCTCATTCTCATCTGCATATTTTTTTTTTCTTTCCTTTTTCTTTTTCGTTGGGGCTTGGGAGTTGGGAGCCACGTAATTTTTATTGTCGATGTCATATTAATATTGAAAGGGAGAAAATAAAAAGTTGTAGCATTGTAGCAAAAGGTTGTTTCCCAACCCTAAGGGCCCACCACATCTGGCTCGACGAGACAGCTGGGAGGATCTACATCAGGTACGCAACGGTCCGCTAAGGGAGAGATACAGTGTCCACAGACCTGTAAGGAGCCCATTCTTAAAGCCTTCTATTAGAGTCTGAAGATGTTGTCTACACTGCAGACTGCGGGACTCGAACCTTGCACCTTGTAGTAAATCTGCCTTTGTGAAACCAGATGAGCTATGCTATGTGGGCGAAAATAAAACTTTATGCTATGGAATAATGTTAGGTCATGGTTTGAGGCATAGATCACCTTAAGCATTTGTGGATGCGTCACTCCTAGGCACGCCATAGCACAAGGCCGGCCTTCGTGCTGTTTATGATCCCCTTTTCTATTTTAAAATTAGCTGCATTATTCTAATACCAAATAAGCTAAAAAGAATTAGCTGCATTATTCTTGTACCAACAAGTAATCATTGTTTTCTTCTCTACTTGCTACCTCAAAACCAAAACACTGTTAGATGAGGGATGTTAGAAAATTATCTTCACAATTTGACTAGTTTTAGGTTCGAATCCCCAAATTAACATAAAAACAACCGACCAATTCAAGATTTTGGTAATATGTTGTTGTTGTTGGGATATGCTGGGTATGTGTTGTTGTTGGATTATTTAAAATGTCTTTTAACAATTTCATCCTTGAGTGGAGCTGCATGGATGTAGCAATTAACTTTTAAATGGAAAAAAAAAACTATTAAGCGTTATATAATTATTAATTTTCGAATGCAGCGTGCACGTGTGCCAAAATTTGGGACATGGGAAAAGGAAGACAAGGTTCCCTATACAGTATACTTCGATCAAGCACGTAAAGGTAGAGGAGGAGGAAAGATGATAAACCCTAATGATCCCGGTGAGAATCCGGATCTTTTCCCAGACACTAACGGTCACGTCATCGGCCGGAAAGTGTCTTTAGACGAGTCATCGACGCCTTCACATCACCATCAACGCCATGGATCAAGCTCCGTTCGGCCTTCGAGGACTAGTGCGGGTTCCGACCACAGCATCGATAGGTCACCACTTCATCCACAGTATCAAGCAAAGGCTAAGGTTGCGGGTGGTTTCGCCGCTTCTCCGGCGAGAGACGTAAAGGGAGGGAATGACAGTAGCCATGGTAATCATACTCCTGGAAGGTCCCGGATGAAGCAATCCATTCGAGGAGATTCTATTGGAACAGTAAGTTCTTTTTTTTTTCTTTTTAGGAATCTTAAACCTGGATCTTACCTGTCATTCACCCTCTTCCACACACCATAACGATAGCTTTTAATGTCGTTGATGATTGATTGTATTTATTAATGGGTGTGGAAATTGTTGGACAGCCGGACAGAAGTGGAGCTGCAGTTCCAAGATTTGGGGAGTGGGATGATAATGATGTTGATTCAGCTGAAAATTATACTCATATTTTCAATGAAGTCAGGAAGGAGAAACAAAGTGGGTCAAAACCTTCGGACATCCAATTCGAGCCCTCTTACTACCAAATGCCCAGGCAAAGAGCTGATCATCGTCCTAAGGCATGTTACCTTCACCCCTTCATAATCTTATCTTCTTCTTCTTCTCACATTCAACATAATCAAATATTAAACAACACTAACTTTGAATCTTTGGTTCTATTAGGATTTTACAAGTAAGGGAAAAAAATAACATTCTTTATTTTGTTTGGCAGATAGATGTAAAAAGACATATTATGGTAGTATAGTAGTAAAGGGCGTTCTGTTACCGATTAATTGGCCTGTCAAAGCTGGGCTGATCTACCCAGACTAAGCTGAGATGAGTTGACCAGTCCATATTGATTTGGACTTACCTGTTGAGCTGGGCTGACCAAGGCCGACCTGCCGATCACAATATATATAGATATCCACAATCTATATCTAACATTGTGATCGATAGGTCGGCCCTGGTCAACCCAGCTCGGCGGGTCAGTTCAAGTCAGTTTGGGTTGGTCAACTCAGCTCAGTCTGGACAGATCAGCCTAGCTCGGCAGGTCATGTGAGTGGTAACACGTTCCCTGGTCATGCGTTTGCGCAGGGTCCAGAGAGGGACCGGATTGCTTTGCGATCTGATACGCATATAACGTTGATACACATATAACATATAGAAATATGTGTAGTAGTCAAAGTTTCTACACTAACAATTCAATTGATACATTTCTCCATTCTACATCAAATAACCGAGTAAAGGTAAAATATGAATATTTACTAAAAAAGTTTAATTTTTTTAAATTATTTATAAGTCAAATATGACCACATTTTGAAAACAGATCTGGGATTGTTTATTCAACTTTAAGTTTTGTGTGGGTGTTTGTATCTACAGGGATGCTGCTTCCCGTGGATCAGAAAATGAAGACTTAGATATTTCATAGTTCGTTGCACTGCGTATATCACTCTTCAAGGGATTTTTCTGGGCGTCATACATGTATGGACAAACATGTATATTTATGCGTATATACACACTTAAAGTGTATATGTGTATATATACACTTAAAAGTGCACCGGTTTTCCGTTTTATTTTTTTCCTTTTATTTTTTCGTTCAAGTCTTCCAACCGGCTTCTCGTGTGATGGAATTTTGAATTTTCTGATGATTGTTTGTATTGTTCAACTGTAGTGTCCCGCCCCCGAGCCATAGCCTAGTCACTCGCCGTATCTCGCTAAGGAGAATACAAAACGTCGAATCAATCTCCTACTTGTCAGAAATGGCGTAGAAATTTTTTCGCGGAAACGTAAATCATAACTTAAATTAACTCGAATAATTGTTATTACATCACTGAATAAAAGGAAATCTGATAATAGAACAATAAAGAAGTCTGTGAAAATCCCCAAAAGATAACTAAGAACAGTCAGCTGCAGAGTCCCATTGTATCCTAGATGCAGTTCTCAACCAGCCCACTCTGCTATGTCCTTCCCGTACTCAACGAAGATGCGCTCGTAGTCCTCTCCCGGCTCACCTGGGAAGTAGGGGTGAGTGACAGAAATCACCCAGTAGATGTCCGCCTCAAACAAATACAAAACGTACATACCGAAATGATATAACCACATAACACATAAACATGCTATAACATGCCTAAGATAAAATAAATGCGGTAAGTAAATCACTCCACATAAGATGAAATATTTATAATAATGAATTAAAAATAGAATGATAGAAGAATCTTTGAGGGAATATTCTTATTTGGTGTTAGATTTGGTGTTTCTGGTTGGAGTACTTTTTACCGTTTATTGTATCAAATAAGTGATTTGGTGCAAAATTTGGTGTTTTGTGTTGGAGATTAGCTCATAAACTTATTTTGTATTTTCGACCTCTATCGGGCGTGAAACGACTAGGGTTTCGATCTGGAACCTCCGCCAGCTAAAAATCATTTACGACGTTAATTCTCCCCTTTTTTGGTCATTCCTCAGCCAGAAGGGAGGCTCCTCCGATAAGAGGTATCTATTTTTCTTCTGGTTTATTTAGAGAAGGAGACTAATATTCGAGTATTTTTTTGATTCTTTTACCGTTTTATGTGTATTTTTCGTGTGATTGTTGAATAATTTTTTTTTAATTCACATTATTGGATTTAGTTTGCATGTTCATGGTGGCAAATTTTTTTGATGTGCTGTGTTGTGGACCTTAGCTAAGGGTTAACATTGAAGTAGAGTTTTTGGTTGGGTGCTTAAACTTGAGTTGGATACATTATACCGATTTTTCTTTTGAGCAGCTGGCATTCATATATGTCGGTTTTTGGGGTTGCGGAATCTTATGTCTTTTTAAGGAGAATTCAATCATATGACATATGCAGCCATTTCGGCTTGCCGTCTGGTTGATTTTTGGACTCTTATTAGTTTTTTGCTTCTTGTTTTGGGTCTGAAGATCTGGTTGCAATATGCGCCAATCAGTATATTGTGCCATAAAAGTGAGGGTCTTCGTTTATACAAACTATGATGTATAGACGTGTGTATTCATGTAGATGCTACTCTTAACACACTGAGTCTGCCAAAATAAAAAGGCTGCGTCTAGTGGATGTTATCTTTTCTTATATTTCTCTTTCAATTATTTTTCAAGAATTGCTAGTTGGTAACTGTGTACTGTTTGAATTAGGCAAGTGTAAAATTTTATTGTGCAATTTACAGTTGTCAAAAAAGGAATATCGAGTTCAATGTGTTCATTGCAATCTGCAAATTCGTTGACTTAGTGCCAATTCTTTTCTTTACCAATAACTTGATCGTTTATCAATTTCTTTTTGCATAAAATGAGTTTACAACCTATTGTATGAGTTCACTCCGCACTTCGGCAGCCATGGCTGAAATTTCTGAATCTCCGGTACCGGATACCGAAAAGAAATCTTCCCAATCGAAGTCCGAGTTGTCTGATTTCGACTCTAAGACAATGCGAATGACTAAACCTGGTGTGAAGCGTCTAATTGTTGCATGCACAGTTCTCTGCTCTTTCCTCCTCGGTACTTCTCTAATCTATTTTCTTCGTCAAGCATAAGCATTTTGTGTTCAATTATCTTTTTTTTTTCTTGTCCTCGTGGAATTATTCACCTAATTGTACTGCAGGTTTGCCGTTCTTGCTGAAATCGGTGGAGATTTACCGGTCGCCTCTTCCCTTCCACGACATAGACTCACTTGCTGTTGAGATTGACTCTAGCCCTATTTTGTTTCCATGTAAATTTCACGCTGTGTTCATCAACATCACTTCCACAACAGAATCCGTGGAACAACTAGGGGTTTCAATCGATGCTCAGATGCGAAAATTCTCCCCGCAAGCACCACATTGCGGTGCCTGTAATAGCAGCATTGCCATAACCCTAGATTCCAGCTCGGCGTGCACAACAAATAACCGTTATTCTTGGCAATGTGGAGCTTTGAATGAGTTTAAGTGTGATCGGCATTCAAATGGGGACGACGAGTTTGATGACTTTTTGGACTCTGTATTGAAGAGTTCTTATGAGCATAATAAAGGCAAAGTTTATACGGTTGTGGTGGTAAATAGAGATGATGTGGAAGAGGTTAGGGCAGTGGTTGGGAAGTACAGGCATGCATGGATTGAAGGGAGGAATTTGAAGGAAGGTGAGGTCATGGAGAGGATCGGTGAGATTTTCATCAAAATGTTTGTGAATGGTGGTAAAGAAGAAGGATCAGTACATGCTGAGTTTATGCCCGTTGGGTCAGATGGGAAGCTTGTGCTTTCTTTCAGTTTGTTGAATTCTGATCCACTTGATTGGGTGTATGACTGGTATGAGCTTTTCCGCTGTGTATTTTCTGCCTTAGTTCCCCTTTATCAACATTATAGGCTTTGTCCTTTTCATACATGTAAGTTATGTGTTCTTAGTCATCGTCATGGATACTTCAGTTAAATTATGTTTCTGTGTCGTGGTTTAAACATAATCATGTTTAAGCTTACTAATGATTGCAGAATGAGAATAACTGCCAAAAAAATGTGCTATATTTCTGCTATAATTTCATTTTTAAGTGTCTGGATATTACAGGGATTTTCAAGAGATGGAAGAGAATATGTTGGCTCCCATTCTTGATGGCTTGAGACATTTGGCCGACGTTAGTGTGGAAAGTCAGGTCATAACACTTTTTTTTTCTCTCGTCCTTTGTTTTCTTTTTTCAGAAATGTTTTGAGACCTTATTCTATTTCATCAGACATTCTTGAATTCCGGAAATTGTTCATCATTTCTAAGTCATATTATAACTTTCTCTCAGTGTGCAGGTTCTGTATCATACGCCTAAGAGTTCGTTTTCTTATTGGGATGACAAAGAGGGCAGTTACGTCTTCACTACTCGGGATCTTCCTTTCTTTGTATGTTCATTCATCGCCAATGTATACCATGCGTGTCAAATTCACAGTCAATACATGTCATCTACTCTATGATACCATCTATACGTCTCGCAAATGTCTTAATTAGAATGAGTGTATCAGCTTTTTAATAATTCCTCTTATTTTTCATATCGCCTTTTACAGGTCAATTCAAATGAGTGGCACTTGGATACATCAATTGCAGCCGGTGGACGGTCTAAAGTTTTGCATTTTGTTGTGTATGTTCTTTTAACCCCTCTTCGGTCCTCTCCGTACTTGGTTTTCATTCTAAAGCTTACCATTAGGTGTATTGTGTACCATTTTAATTATTTATCTTCTCAACATTACATGACTAAGTATCTTTTGTGCTTTCTTAGTATTCATCACCTATTTAACGTTCTCAATTTCTTCCTTTCATTGATAACCAGAAGCTGTTGCCTAATGTGGTTGATGTACGCAGGTGTAATGTGTCTCAGTTTAGAAGCAGAGTGGTGTAATGTTACTAGTTGGACTTGTTAAATTAAAAACTAGCTTTGTGCTTAACAGCTGTAGATTTTTCACAGGTGTTAATGTTGTTATTTGTTTTGTAATCAACAACTGCTCCCACCTCCACCCACCGAAAAAGCCCAAAAACCACAAAAAAATAAATTGAAATACAATAAAAGCACCTGCAGAACCTTTTCCAAAGATATTCAAATAGTACATAAAAGATGAGCAGACTTTAAATAACAGGCTTAGAGCTTATTACATAAATAAGAATCTGCTGCACCGTACAAACTGTTGATGATCTATAAGCTTTATAGCTGATTGGCCTTCCAGCTCCTATCCCGACATAGGTTTAGGGTTTAGGTCGTCTGCTGGATTATAGTCTTCTTTGCCACATCAGTTGCAGATACTGTTGGTGAGGCAGCGTTCACTACTTTCTTAACAAGTACACTGAAAGCATTTGTTAACTCTGCTAATTTTGCTTCAGGCCACAACTCGTTCAATCTAAATGAGTTGTATCTTCTTTATCTATATAGCAAGGTCTAAGCTTGCCCCCTTCTTGTGATAGTTTTAATCACATCATGAAACGATAAAATAAAAATAAAAAAAAGGAAGGAAAAAAATCCTCGTCTGCGGTCATTGTCTCTTCCATGAGAACCTTCAATATTTTAGCCTGTATGTCCGTAATGAACTTGTACAGTATGTTGTAGCCCTGTATTCTTTCCCTTGATTATTCTGTTGAATTCTGCTATTGTTGATAATTCTTGATCTTGACCAGCTGCAATGTGTCTGCAACTTCAGACTACACATCTGCTAATCCTGACAGCTGGCTAGCCTTTTTGCACTGCTAGTTACATGTTCGAAGAGTTAGCTACATAAGTTAATATGTCTTACAAAAAAAAAATACATGAGTTAATATCTTGAGTTTTTGCTTCAGTTTGTTGTGGCATTAAGCTTATTACTAGGACCCCAAATGGTAGATTCTTGTGTATCTATAAGTGGTTAATTTTATACTAACTTCCTTTTAAAATGACAGATACATACCATCTGCGACAGAGTGCCCATTGCTGCTGCAACTCTCAAATGGGGATTTTTCATTAACAAATGGGTTTATTTCTCCTGTGAGATGAATCTTTTCCCACCGATGCATTTCTTTTTCTTTCTTTTTCTTTGTCTGCATGTGCATCCGTGTTTATGCGTATACATGCAGATGGTTTTGTTGCATCTTATACCATACCTTTGATCCGTCCACCTACAGATGTGGGGAGGTGTTATTGTTTGGAACCCTCCAGCTTGCTCCATGGGCTCACAAAACGGACATCGTCTTCAGAAAAAGATATCTCCTAATGTAATAATCCTATTCTCTTTGCAATATTTGTAGTTAAGACACTGGTAGATTGGAAAAGCAAGCTTGTGTTCTTTTGATACTACTCACTATGAGATTCCAGCGCTTATCAGAAATCAAAAAATAAAATACATAATAAATCCAACTGCTCCAAATATTGTGCCACAACAGACTGAAGTAAAAGAGTTTTGGAAAGTTAAATTAGGAAGCCTAGGTGCATGTTGTTTTAAGGGTTAAATGATGTTTCATAGAGCTTATTCACTTTTGCAGCAGGCTTCAGGTGCACATGCTATGTTGAGTACAATGCACGTTGGATGTTGTTGGTTTAAATAAAAGAATTGTCTATGTAATGATTCAATGGCCTGCTTCTTTTGTTAATTGATGTCTATGTACTGCTGCAGTCACCAATTTGTGGAGGTCCGTGCTTTATTGGCATCTTGTACCAGGCATTTTTTGTATGAAATGCAATCTAGTTTATTCACTGGCCTCTTATGAGAAAGCAAACAATGTAGAATAAGAAGCCTGTAAACAATGTTAATGCTGTTAATTCTATTATTTTTTCTGTTATTTTCTCATTTTAAATCGCTACATGGTGAAACAGGATTTAAAGAAGACATTTGAAGTAGTATTTGGACAGCTGCGGCAGCTATTTGGAATGAACTCAAGTCTCGTCTATGTTGGGTCATCAGGCACATTTGAACTTCTACCTAGTGAGAGCGGCTTTACTGCGTGGTGAGGTTTTGCATTCTCCCTAGCAATAGAAGGGGGGGAGGGGGGACATTGCCATTTCCATTAGTAGTTATTCATTTATTTCTTTATATGTCAATTGTCCATTACTTGAAAAGAGCTTCATATGTCCATTATAACGCCCTTGTCCATTCTTATCAAAGTAGCAAATAAATGTAATCAATGTTTCCTATTTTTCTCAACTGTCCTGTTCTGCAATGGGAGTTCCGTGCTATTCCATATTTTGAAGGATTTTGTAAATTCTATTCTTTTAACCTTATCCCTGCTATGAATAATGAGAGAAGTGATGTTAAAGGAGCATGCATAGTACACAGTTGTAGAGGATCCTAATAGAGATTAACTCGGGCTTTTGGGCAACACTTGTGTCTTGCCAGCTGACCTAGGAGCTGAACATAGGACAAGTCATTCAAGTGCCTATATTATAGAAAACTCATATGTTATAGGACACTAGTATATAAACTTATATGTTATTCTGTCTTTTACTCGTACATTTGTCTCGTCTTTTGTACCAAGAGGTTCCATTGTAGTTAAGGATTTGAACTTTTCATGGTTTCTTTTTTTGCTGCATTCATTTGTTTGTGTGATACTATCATGCCCTTGTCTACTCCTCTTAGCATATTTCTCGAATATCTGGTGTTTAATGTTCTTGGTATCTTTGTTTACTTTTTGATTGACCAAAGATGGTAATTTAACTGCCTTGCATTTAGGGAATTGGATGTTTTGTCACGGAAGCATACATGTTTCAATCTTCTCCAGTCTGGGACAACCCTTGGGTCACTTTCTCGATTGGTACCTCATATGCTCACTCCTTCTTGAATTGATTAAAGACACTTCTTATCAGAAAAATTATGTTGTTAAACAATTGTCTGTTTTCAGGTGCAATCTCTTCCCAGGATGATCATTAAGGAAGAAATTGGAGAACAGGTCAGTTTTTCTGAAGGACTGTCTGTACGATTTTATGTTATAAAGCTGGTTTCCATTCTTGGAGTTGGTTAAGATGTCAAAGTCACTATATACGAACTATACTATCCTTCTAGATGGTTGTAGGTGGCTTCTATACATCATGTAGCTAATTTTTTTTTTGGAGATTTTGTTGATTATCGTTTACTTTTCCTAGTATTTTCTTGTTCATCTGTAGTAAAAAATCATTAGTTAAGATATCATACTGATTAACCTCTGAATAGGAAGGAAAGCTAGAACAAATGTAAATAGAATCCCCATTCCGATTACTGGGCACCATGTAGGATGGTGATTGTGGGGCTGAAAAGTACATATTTCGATTTAATGATTCAATTCTAAACCACAAAAGTTCCCCGTGCTGGTATGTCCCCAGACACGCGTAACTGCATTTCAGTAAAAAAAAAAATTTCTGATGACGCATTTCAGTAATTTTTTTAATTATCTCTTTTACTGGGGAATTCGAAAGAGAATTTGCATAAATCATGAATTTATGTTATGAGTGTGGCTTCAGCTATGGATTTGGCCAGGTCATTGTGATCATTCACCTGATCTCTGTGCTGATTATTTTGGAGTAAGGTCTATGGTTGTGTCCCAGACATTCTATCCCTATTCAAGTCCTGATTCCATTGATTCATCTGGCAACAGTGAAAGCATGATGAACTCGGTTTCAGTAATTTTAGTACAATAACGCTTCGTGGTACTTTACAGGTCAAGTTATCTCTTGAAGCTGCCAAAAGAGCTGTACTTAATGCTTCTCTTGGTCATTATGATGCTTCTGCTGGTAAGATATGTCCTAGTCTCCACTTGGGGAGTCTCTGAATTGTCTTCTGTTCTGATAAGAAAGACATTTTACAGTTGTATTTTATTTTGTTTAGTTTCATCAAGACATTCAAGATCGTTTGCAGAAGATGCTTTCTATCATCCATCTATGATGTCCGTGAGCTACTATTCATTCGAGCACTGCTTTGCTGTGTATTCGGTTCGTACCTACTTTACTGGAACTGGCTTGCCGTTACTATTTACTTCCTACGAGTCTTAGAAATGGTCTGCAGAATGGTTATGCTTGTGTCAGACCCTATAACTTAAAAGTTTACCATGTTGCTGTGCGAAATTTTGAGTCCAATATTTAGATTGCCTGTGTATATCTGAACTTGATATCTCGTTGCTATCGGCTAACAGATTCAAGGTTTAACCCTTTTATTGCGTTTCATCCTCTGGGTCCTGTCGGTTCAGTAAGAGAGATGAGGTTGCATAATTGGTCAACAAATACCATGAGTCAATATACGTTTCAGGACTTAGCATTCTTAAGTGCAAACTGGTATTGAAAGGAGTAGTTATGTTCTGATGATGAAGTTATGACTTTGTTACTGGTTTGCTTATGTTTCCTTATCTCCGATGCGTTAGTATGCATTTTTAGGAAGACACTAAAACTGGTTAATGTATACGTTTTCACTCGGAAGGGAAGGTAGCATTTAAAGACTTCGCCACTTCCTCTGTTTCAGTGTTCTCCAGGGCAGATATTCTGTTGACTGATTTGATGTATCTACGAGAAAACAGCATTGAATTCTTCTTATGCGTGGCATGTTGAAGTTTATTTATAAGTCTTGTGTGGGAGTCCGGTGGATCTCATCAATTACTATCTTGTGTTTGGCAGCCTTTCTTCCTCCCAGTTACTTTGCATGTGATTCTGGCTGTTCTTAGAGAGTGCAAAAGGTACATACAAGAAAAGAAGAAGTACACAGCGTGGAATCGCAAATTTTCGATGGCTGCTTCTTGATGGAAATGGAAGTGGCACAGTTACAGAGAGGAGCAAACTAAGTGCTGATTTCATGTTGAGTTCTCAAAGAGACGGCTAGAAATGGTTGTGACCTACAGTCGTAGTCATGCGAAAGAGGCTGAAGGGTGCCTTTCCTGGATGGATGGGTATAGATTGGATTCATTTTATCTTGCCTGTCCTCGAGTTAAAGGTATACACGCGGCTCTCTTTGAAGTATACCTGCTACCCAGGTGTAGGATTCATCCTTTTTGTTCTTTTCTTCTTTTTGGGGGTTTGAAAATTGTTTATTAGGAAACCATTTTCACTTTCCTTTTCCTATTCGAGTTGTAAGTTATTAATTAAAAGTGGTGTTTATCAGGGTTTTTAGTCCCCGAGAATTTGTGCAGTCAGGTCACTAACTTTCATTGAAAAGTCTTGTTATAAGTCAAATCATTACCAGAAAGAAAAGAGATAAATAAATAACCAATCTACATGTAATCTAAAGAAATTTTGCAAGAACATCAACCATGCGGGCCAACAGTATTTTGAAATACGAAAACATCTGTCACGATTAATTGAACGAGAACAGAGTTACTGCGGGGCATATTAATTATTTCCTTTCTGATTCATTTTTTTATAGCTACACAGCCAAGTATATTCAGACTAATAGTCATAAGGCTCATATGCACACCAATTTAAGATGAAACTCCATTCTGATCAACACTTGCATTGCAGAAAAAGATGAAACAAAGAATATTTGCACGGCTTCTCACTGACTGCCACCACTACTGCTGGAACCAATGAATCAAATCTTCTCAACGCTACATGTCTGCCTGCGTTGACAAATGTCAGCAATCAGAAATCGATACAGTAATAGATATATCATAAGTCAATTACAATTTTATTGATATGTTTAAACGTGAAAGACAATCTATGCAAGTCAAGTTACCTTTGACAGCAGTCCAAAGAAAGGATTTGTGATAGCAGAGTGCAGTAAAGCAGAAGCTGCTTTGAACAATTGAATGTCAACGTTGTCTCTGGGTAACGACAAGAACTCTTCCTCTTCCATTTTAACAAAGCCACAAAGTCCAAGGAACTCAACGCCTTGTTTGAATTTTCCAACTCGTTTCTGCAAACCAAATTATGATGATATCAAATGGGAAACCAGCAAAATGTCCAGAATAATGTTACAAATCATAATCTAGCACCATGATGATCAAAGTTACAACATTACCCCATCGACTTAGTGACTTTCGCCTATAGTGGGGTAGGGGGTAGGATATACGAAAGCTTTCTCATGTGTAAAAACACACAGAGGTTGTTTCCCGATAACCCATAATGAAAATTGCGTCAAACTATATCGATCAACTGCTAATTCACAATATAAGAGGTGCAGCTAATTTAGCGAGTCATTTTGCGTTATTCTATTATATTCCAAAGTCAAAAGAAGAGAGTTTCATTGACCCCATTGGAAATGAAAATAATGATGATCAAACTTACAAGTCCATCAAATACACCAAATACTAATGCTTAAGGCCCCAATCACAAAAATAATGTTAAGCAGAGTACAAGAAAGAAGCTTTTATTAAGTTATAGAGATCGTAACTCAAAAGGTTTCTAGCTCTGATACTCCCTGAAACCTCTTACCCTTGCAAATCTAGCCAAGAACTTGTAAACAGAAACTCATTTTTGCAGCTTGCATTTTAAAGATTCAACTATCCGTCTTCTCTATTTGTAGAATATTGAAACTCATTTTTGCAGCTTGCATTTTAAAGATTCAACTATCCGTCTTCTCTATTTGTAGAATATTGAAACTCATTTTTGCTGCTTGCATTTTAAAGATTCAACTATCCGTCTTCTCTATTTGTAGAATATTGTACCTGGAAGGCTGGATTACTGATTCGAATCCTCCTGAACCTCCCATTCTCAGGAAAATTAACCACATTAGTGACATAAATTAAGAGTGTATGGAAAACCGTTTTCACTTGCGTGTCGTTTTCCTGGAAGATAAAAATCAATGAAACAGCCTGAGCAAAAGGAGATAAGAAAGTATGGTTCCATTAGCCAGAACCACATAATGAAATTTGGAAATGTCAATTAGCTAAAACCCAAAGTGTTTCATATATATCTATATATATATGTGTGTGTGCGTGTGTCTATATATATATTGTTTTCTCTATTTAACATGGATAAAGTAGGTTGAATATCCAAGCCAGCAGTTACCATGTTTTGGCGCCTGAGAGATCTCAAGCATTCTCCCATCAGCTCCACCTTTCTACCAGACTCAACTAACTCCAATTTCTGCAATTTGAAATGATAAATCGAAGGTATTAGCTGTGATGGCTCTGTCCCCATCACAAACTTAGTTATTCTGATCTACCTTATCTTGTTGCAATTTCTGAAGAATTTTCTCCTTGGTTTTTCTCTCTTCCTCTTTTTTCTCTTTCCATTCAGATACAAAACTGAATTTCCAAAAAAATTTGCATAAAACAGCGTCATATAATGAGAAAATCGTCGATTATACCAAAAGTGGTAGTAGAAGCAAGAAACAGACTGCTTGCGTTCAGTTTCTTGGGAGGTTGGCTTTGGCTTCACCAGTTGTGTAGCCAATGTAGTAATGTCCTGCTAGAGTCCAAACAGCTTAATTAGAAACTCTGAGGGCTATTATATACACCCATAACAATAACAACATTACCTCATTGTTTTAAAGACTTCCTTCCCACCTATAACGGGGTATGAGAAGTCAGATGTATGCAACCATACCCATACCATGTTTGTTTACACATGACTCATATGCAATTATATACACCCAGTTTCCACAATCATGGTCATACATAACCAAAATGTTCCCAACAAAAAAGGGACTTCAGATAAGTAGCAGTAATGTTACCTTTCCCTCCTTTTTTAACACTAATTTTTGTTCCTCGATTTTGTCCATATGTGCTTGCTCACTAGATTAAGATGATCCAGTTAGTAGTTTGTGAGAAAATATCTTTTGATAATGGTAGAAGATAAACATCCATAAGTATACATCCTCAGATTGTTTGTGTTTGTGGAGGTGGAAGGGTGGTGCTTCTAACCTTTCTTTGTCAGACCATTCGAAAGATTTTGGTGCTTCTATTGGAATATCCGTAGGAACCTGCATAGATCAATCAGCATGTATACGTTAGATGCTGATTCAGTGACTTGCATAATGCACTTGACTACTTGAGTAGCTTTGGGCGTTTCCGGTGCACTAAGCTCCCGTGTTTGCCCAGAGTCTAAGAAAGGGTCAGATCGCTTCGTGATCTGATGTACGCAGTTTTATCAGGGAGTATCTTACCATGGGCATTTGATCAAAGGCTGCATCATTCTCATGATCAAGGATCCAATCTATGGCAGCCTCAAGACTCGTGTTACCTGAAAACATCAACATCTGTTCTCCATTAAATAGCTAATATCAAGAACTTATGTGCAAGTGAAAAACCATTGCCACATCAAAGACAGGCAAATAGATGGAGTAAGAACATGGTTTCAAATATTTGTCTCCCACTCTAAACATAAAAGCATTACTTATAATCAAAAGCCTGCAGCTGAATAATTATATGATCAATTCTTCTCTCAACTTTCAGAATCAGCAAGTAAGAGATAAATTGAGAAGTATAAAGAGTATAATACTGAGAACGGCAAAATATGTAATTCAGAATTGTGCATCACAAAAAATGGTCATATAATATGAAATACAGATCGAAATCTGCAATAACCCGATCACTAGTTGCGTCATATTACAATTAATTTAAGAAACAAGCATAACTAATCACTTCCAAAACGCAAGCCATTTATGTACATTATAGAATCCCTCTCGAAAATATTGTCTTAGTTGACTTATCAACATACTCTAACTGTCAAACTATGGCAAAATTTGGGGGAGTATATAAAATGCATGACGGCAGATACAATTTTTAAAGGTTACATATGACTCTGGATTCTACGTACCAGAAAAATGAAGAGCGTTCAGGGCTTGAGGCATTGAGAATCCCATGTCTTCAAGTTCAGCAAGCAAATTTTTGTTGACTTCGGGGATAGACATTCTTGATAGTACATAACAATATACATGTCAAAAAAAAACATCTTCATGATAAACTAACTGGGAAGGAAATTACCTTACCTGTACTGCTGCAAAATTTCTGATTTTGATGTCGCCCTTCTTTTGCTTCTTCTTCTTCTTGTACGCGGTTGGAGTTGGTTGAAGGGGAGAACTCCATCACAAGTACAGAGATGCCTGATTCTTTACTCTCTCTTTAAGCCACTTTATATCTTTTTCTTCTTTTCTATAAGGGTGGTTATACAGCAGATATAGCAATTCTTCATTTCACGTGGCAATAAGTGAAACGAAAAAGAAAGCTTGTTGTATACATTCTTTCTTTTACCATCTGAAAGGATTATTACTGAAGGCTGGAAAGCCAACGTGATTAGTAGAGATGATGGTTGGAGTACCTGGAGCAAAAGCTCAATACCTTGGTCATGTGGGCTCCACCGTCCCAGCGCTTCATGTAATTGTTAGATACTGTAATCATAAGAGTGTACAGTGTGCGTTTGTGTAAACTGACGAAATGTAAGCAAAACCGAGGCGAGTCTAACGACTCTGTCCTTAAGACGATTTGCTCCGGTACAAAGTGCCCAACCAGAATACACAGCAAACGTCTCCCAGGATACAACGGCTACAGTTCATACGAAGTGGCACACCAACGTAAAGAACTCGACGAACCTGTAAGGTGCTCTGATTTCTCGAACGCAATGAATGCAAGAAAACGTTTTATGAAAATCAGAAGTAGAAGAAGAAGAAGCTGCGTATGCCTTTAGATTTTCGAAATCTCTATCTAAAACGTTTCAACATGAAAGGAATTTATAGAGAGGAAGAAGTTACTGGAAGTTATCAGATGATTGGATGCGTACCGTTAGATCAATCAGTTTTGATCTGTACCGTTAGATTGGAAGAAACCGCCCCACTACTGCAATAACCACCGAGTAGTTATTGGTAGTGGAAGAAACCGCCCCACTACTGCAATAACCACCGAGTAGTTATTGGTAGTGGAAGAAACCGCCAAATAACTTCCAATGTTACTCCAACTTTGAGCATTAATTTTTCATTCACCCGGTATCAGAATCGAGTGATTCAACAATCTAAATTCATCTACGCGTTACATAGATAATTTAGGAATTTTTTTAGTTTTCGTTTTTGATTAACGAATACTAATCGTAATTAAGCCCAAAGTATGGTGTTTGACAAAATCCACTTGCCATCCAAAATTTTCCGACTCCCACAACTAACTTTTCTCCAACAATCCCCCACATGAATGGAAATTAATGCAAATGTGAATGCAGACTCTATCGAGAAATCAGATAAGGATATGTTGCCTCAGAAGAGGTAGCTTCTGGCTTTGAACCTTTCTTAGTGATGTACCATCGGATCCACTCGGCTGGGTAGTGAACTAATGTCTTGAACTATCAGCCTTTAGTGTGAACCTAGACAATGATACTCACACAACATTTCCTCTAACACCCCTTTTTGGTTCTCATGGTTGTGTTCATTTTGGCCATGAACAACCTGGTTTCAGAAAGTGTATTAGAGAATTCTTGCCTCTCAGAATTCTCATAGAAGCGGCCCCACTTCACACTTACATAGGTGATTCCTATCAAGAGTATTCTGCCATACCCCACTTGATTTATTAAGATATAGGACATCATTAAAAGCCTTAGCTTATCCTGAAATCTCTGCAGACAGCACTTTTATTAGACGGAATGAGTAAGTGCTAACTGAACCTTCATAACTTAGTTGTCCCATTGAACCAAGATTCTGGGATCTCCAGTCAACAAGGTTGGGTTACCATTACAAAGACTCATGCATTATGGGCTTCAGTCCCATTCCGTTTGTCAATCTTGACATCTGATCTCTAGGCAAGCCTTTTGTAAGCGGATCCGCAAGATTCTCCATTTATTTTATATAATCTATGGAAATCACGCCATTAGAGATCAACTGTTTAATGGTATTATGTCTCCGACGTATGTGTCGTGACTTACCATTATAGATGCTGCTTTGAGCACGTCCTATAGCTGACTGACTATCACAGTGTATGCTAATAGGAGCGATCGGCTTAGGCCAGCACGCAGAAAATTCCGAAGCCACTCAGCCTCTTCCTCAGCTTTGTCCAATGCTATGAACTCAGCTTCCATAGTGGACCGAGCTATACAGGTTTGTTTCGTGGACTTCCACGACACAGCAGCACCACCAATAGTGAACACGTACCCACTGGTGGACTTCGAGTCCTTACTATCTGATATCCAATTCGCATCACAGTATCCTTCCAACACTGCTGGATATCTCGTATAATGTAATCCAAGATACATTGTGTATTTCAGATACCTCATCACTCTGTTAAGAGCTTTCCAATGATCATCACTTGGATTACTGGTAAACCTGCTCAACTTGTTTACCGAACAAGCTAAGTCTGGTCTTGTATAATTCGTTATGTACATCAGACTCCCGATCACCTGAGAGTATTTCAACTGAGCTACAGGTTTGCCTCGATTCTTCCTTAAGTGTATACTTAAGTCAAGCGGGGTCTTTACCGGTTTCACATCATCCATATTGAACCGTTTCAGGACTGATTCAATATAGTGTGTTTGTGACAGTATGAGTCCCTCAGTCACCCTAGAAATCTTAATTCCTAGAATAACATTGGCAACTCCCATGTCCTTCATATCGAAGTTCCTCGTCAACATCTTCTTTGTGTTTAAGATTATGTCCCGAGTACTTCCCATGATTAGCATGTCATCTACATAGAGACACACTATCACATAAGCATTCTGTGTGCTCTTAATGTAGACACACTTGTCACACTCGTTGATCTTGAAACCATTAGCTAACATAGCTTGATCAAACTTCAAGTGCCACTGCTTAGGCGTTTGTTTAAGTCCGTACAAGGACTTAACGAGTCTACAAACCTTAGACTCTTGTCCTGGAACCACAAACCCTTCGGGTTGTTCCATATAAATTTCTTCATCCAACTCACCATTCAGAAAAGCAGTCTTCACATCCATCTGATGGATTTCCAAGTTATAGACTGCAGCAATTGCAACTAGCACCCTTATAGAGGTGATCCTAGTTACTGGTGAGTAGGTGTCAAAAAAGTCAAAGCCTTCCTTTTGTCGATAGCCTTTAGCTACCAACCTGGCTTTATACTTTTCAATAGACCCATCCTCTTTCAGTTTCTTCTTGAAAACCCACTTACAACCAAGTGGTTTACTTCCAGGTGGAAGATCAACCAACTCCCAAGTGTGGTTTTGAAGAACTGAGTCTATCTCACTGTTAATTGCCTCTTTCCAGAATGGAGCTTCTGGAGTTGACATAGCCTCGGAAAAATTTCTCGGCTCATTTTCTACCATATAGGTTAGAAAATCCGGTCCAAACGAAGTTGGCATTCTGGCACGCTTGCTTTGACGAAGCTCCTCATCTCCTTGAGGAGTCGCCTCACGCATTCGCTTACCAAATCTTGTTTCTTCTTGAATTTTGTCTTTCCTCGGAAAGACATCTTCAAAGAACACTGCATTCCTTGACTCCATGACAACGTTTTCATGTATGTCAGGAATATCCGACTTGTGCACCAAGAACCGATATGCACTACTGTTAGTTGCATAACCGATAAATATGCAATCAACCGTTTTAGGCCCAATTTTCACCTGTCTTGGTTTAGGTACAGCAACCTTTGCCAGACACCCCCACATTTTCAAGTATTTGTAGCTAGGCTTGTGGCCTTTCCAAAGCTCGTATGGGGTTACATCCATCTTCTTAGGTGGAATTCTGTTTAAAATGACGTTGGCTGAGAGAACTGCTTCCCCCCCACAAGTTCTGAGGTAAACCCGAACTTATCAACATAGCATTCATCATCTCTTTAAGAGTACGGTTCTTGCGTTCAGCAATACCATTCGATTGAGGTGAATATGGTGCAGTCGTTTGATGAATAATGCCATGTTCTGAACAGAATTCATTAAACGGTGTATCATATTCGCCACCTCTATCACTACGAATTGTTTTAATTCGTTTGCTAAGTTGATTCTCAACTTCATTTTTATAATCCTTGAAAGCATCAAGGGCCTCGTCTTTGCTACTTAACAAATATACATAACAGTATCGTGTGCAATCGTCGATAAAAGTTACAAAATACTTTTTACCACCTCTCGTTTGCACAAACTTTAAATCACACACATCGGTATGAATTAAATTCAAAAGTTCAGTGTTCCTTTCTATTGAAGGAAATGGCGTCTTTGCCATCTTCGCTTCAACACATATTTGACATTTTCCTTTATTATTAAAGTCCAGTTTGGGCAATAAGTCAAGATCACTCATTCGTTGTATTGACTTGTAATTAACATGTCCCAAACGAAAATGCCATAAACAAGAAGACTCAAGCATGTAAGCAGAAGAGGAAGCAATTTTATTAGCCTCTGCGGGCAAATCTCTTTTGGGTACAATAGTGATGACATTCAATTTAAACATCCTATTCGACAAGTACCCCTTCCCCAAATACATGCCATTTTTCGAAAGAATAACTTTATTGGATTCTAACACTAGTCTAAAACCATGCATGACTAGAAGAGATCCAGATACTAAATTCTTCCGAATATCAGGGACGTGCAGCACATTCTGCAGAGTCAGATGCTTCCCTGATGTGAGCTTCAGAACAACTTTTCCCTTGCCTTCAATCTTCGAGGAGGCCGAGTTTCCCATGTAAAGTTGCTCATTGTTCCCGGGCTGGTACTCCGTGAACATCTCTCTGCTGGAGCAAACATGTCTAGTGGCGCCCGTATCAAGCCACCACTCACGTACGTTCCCCACAGCATTGCACTCTGAGACCACCGCACAGAGATTCAGATCATCCAATGCATCGACTATGTTCGCCTTTGCCTTGGATTGCTTCTTCTTGGGCTTTCTGCACTCATTGCTGACATGCCCCTGAATGCCACAGTTGTAGCATTTTCCGGTGAACTTCTTGGCGATCTGCTTGCCTTTCTTGTTCACCCCGAGTTGGCTCTTCTTTTTCTTGGCCTCTGCAACATTGGCCTTAGCCTGACCAGAGCTAGATTGTGGCGCTCTTTCAGATCTACGATTGTCCTCCTCAATGCGGAGTCGAACAATTAGATCTTCCAATGTCATCTCCTTTCTCTTGTGTTTGAGATAGCTTCTGAATTCCCTCCACGAAAGAGGTAGCTTCTCAATCACTGCTGCCACGACGAAAGATTCACTGAGCAACATGCCCTCCTCTTCCATCTCGGCAACCAACGTCTGAAGTTCCTCAACTTGAGAAACAACAGTGCGAGAATCAGACATTTTGAAATCCAGAAACTTGCCGACAATAAATTTCTTAGTGCCGGCATCCTCCGTACGGTATTTCTTTTCCAAAGCCTGCCACAAAGACTTTGCGGTCTTGTACGTACAGTACAAACCATACAAGGAGTTGTCCAAACAACTCAGAATATGGCTCAAACAAACATAATTGTTGAAGTTCCAACCTTCAACAAAACGTTGGTTTTGCATATCCTGGGCTTGGTCCTCCAACGGATCCACCATAGGCGGGTCCTCAGTCAGGAAATTTGCCAATCCCACAGCAGTCAAGAAGAACAGCATCTTCTGCTGCCAGCGCTTGAAGAAGCTCCCACTGAACTTCTCCGGTTTCTCCACTTGGGCCACTGCAGGACCCTGCGCAGGAGGAGCATGTCTTGGCACCCCAGCAGTTGGTGCCATTGGAGCAGAACTCTGAATATCTGCACCATGAACCGAGCCTGAGCTTGCGTTCTCCATCAGATTACGGTATATAAATCAAATCGTCTTAAGAATGTTAGATACTGTAATCATAAGAGTGTACAGTGTGCGTTTGTGTAAACTGACGAAATGTAAGCAAAACCGAGGCGAGTCTAACGACTCTGTCCTTAAGACGATTTGCTCCGGTACAAAGTGCCCAACCAGAATACACAGCAAACGTCTCCCAGGATACAACGGCTACAGTTCATACGAAGTGGCACACCAACGTAAAGAACTCGACGAACCTGTAAGGTGCTCTGATTTCTCGAACGCAATGAATGCAAGAAAACGTTTTATGAAAATCAGAAGTAGAAGAAGAAGAAGCTGCGTACGCCTTTAGATTTTCGAAATCTCTATCTAAAACGTTTCAACATGAAAGGAATTTATAGAGAGGAAGAAGTTACTGGAAGTTATCAGATGATTGGATGCGTACCGTTAGATCAATCAGTTTTGATCTGTACCGTTAGATTGGAAGAAACCGCCCCACTACTGCAATAACCACCGAGTAGTTATTGGTAGTGGAAGAAACCGCCCCACTACTGCAATAACCACCGAGTAGTTATTGGTAGTGGAAGAAACCGCCAAATAACTTCCAATGTTACTCCAACTTTGAGCATTAATTTTTCATTCACCCGGTATCAGAATCGAGTGATTCAACAACCTAAATTCATCTACGCGTTACATAGATAATTTAGGAATTTTTTTAGTTTTCGTTTTTGATTAACGAATACTAATCGTAATTAAGCCCAAAGTATGGTGTTTGACAAAATCCACTTGCCATCCAAAATTTTCCGACTCCCACAACTAACTTTTCTCCAACAGTAATATGGCCTCTTAGATGGTTGCTGCAAATTTGATAGTGCAAATAATATCAAAATTTTAACAACTGTATTTAAAGTGGATTTTCTGTATCATGATTTGAATCGATATATAAACAACAATGTAAATGAAAATACATAATGGATAGTTTGTATTAAATTTTTAGTGTACTAAACTAATTAAGTGAAAGTTTGGGGGGTTGGTACCGCAGTTGCCCTTTGGTTGGGTATTGGTGCAACTTTACCCATTGATAAATCGGTAACTATGTTGGGGGGTTTCAAGATGTTTCCTTAAATCCAAAAAAAAGCCAAATTTGAAGGGCCCTCACCGCAGATGAGGTGCGGTGACGCGTAACCGCGCGACACTTGGGAGCAAGGGGTGGCTGCATTTAGCCTCACCACCCTTCTTTGCTACCATGTGTCGTGTGGTCACAACCACCTTTCTTTGCTACCATGTGTAGTGTGGTCACAAAACGGATGAAGAAAATGAGGTTAGGAGATCTCAAAGTCCTGATAAGTTGGTGGAGCCTAATTTTAACAACTTCTGCTTTGCCAATTTTCTGATCGGTTATCTTTTAAGCGTTACTCTTCCGCTTTCCGATTTGTTTCACCAAGCGGCATTCTTCCTTTGTAAAGCCGGCGACAAAACCCTCAGCAAGCGAAGATCTCGCAATGTCGACACCAGGCACCGGCGGCGGCGGTGTTGAGGATGAAAAGAGGCCGGACGCCACCCATATCAATCTCAAAGTGAAGGGTTAGGTATTAATCATTCTTTCGACTCTGTTTCCCAATCCCGCCTCCAACCTTCGAAATTCAGGTGATTTGGTCCCTCTCTTGTCTGTCTTGTAATATTTTGTTATTACAGTCTTTTGTACTTCAGATTTTGTGCATTGGGGTTGACTAGATTGATTTCACCTATAGTGTAGGGTTTTTGGGCGAGGTCTTGTCCCCTCCCCCCCTCTCTGTTGCTTATTTTATGTTAGGATTCCTCTTGCCTTTCGAGTAAGATGTTTCCGTTTTGTTGAATTTGTTGACTTTTGTGCTTCCATAATCTTGGACCCCCCTTGTAACCTTATAATCATGTACAAGGCGGGCGAAGAATTGCAGTAGATTGGAGTTTCGCTTTCTGTAGGAGTTAGGACTGCTTTAGATTAGCTTTCTTTTACTCACAGATTTTCCCCTTATTCGGAGTTTTCCATATTTACCTAAGGTAGTGGAATCTGTATCTGCTTTAGGGTTTCCTTTATCTTTATTTTTTGTTGCTTCATTTTTTGGATTTTAATGTGGTGTACTTTGCGTAAAATTTTATTGTTGCACTTTACAGTTGTCAAAAAAGGAATATTGAGTTCAATTTGTTCATTGCAATCTGCAAATTCGTTGACTTAGTACCAATTCTGTTCTTTACCAATAACTTGATTGTTTATCAATTTCTTTTTGCATAGATGTGTGATCGAAAAGAACTTGTACTTGCCTATTTGCCATAGTCAATCTGAGATATATTTGCTAATTGATCATTGGATACAACCACCATTTTGATCAAAAATTGGTTTGTACTTTCAGTTTGATGCTCTTTTTACAGTTGAGATTTTGTGGCATATCTGTTTGTTGCGGCTCCTGATCTGTTCAAGCTTCTGTAATCTCTTTAAGTATTTTCCAAAATTATTGCAATAACGCAATTTTTGTTGTTAGTTTGCTAGGATGGTAATGAGGTCTTCTTTAAGATCAAGCGCAGCACCCAGTTGCGCAAACTTATGTCTGCATACTGCGATAGGCAGTCAGTAGACATGAACTCTATTGCCTTTCTATTTGATGGACGCATGCTTCGAGGGGATCAAACTCCAGATGAGGTGGCTCTCAGTTCAATTGTTTAGAGCATTTCATATTTGGCAGTTTATCTTGGCTTCTGGCTCACTAACTTTTTTTTTTTTGCTCGTATGTATGTTGAACTGTACCAAAAATAGCTCGAAATGGAGGATGGTGATGAGATCAATGCCATGTTACATCAAACTGGTGGTCGCAAGTTGAGTTTCTAATGGGGTTGCGTGGGTATTCCGTGGCAACCCTTCTTAGTAGCTGTTAATGGAGCTCTTTGCTGGGAGTTGGTAGTGTGAATTTGGACCTCATTTTGTTATTGCTGCGTGATGTAATCTGGAGTCTTAGCGTCTTAGCGTAATTGGTTGGTTGTGTGACAATGGCAGAATGCCTTTCTTACAATCTACTACATTGGATCCTTTTTATGCATGTGAAAGTCATGATCGTATTAGTGGACTCAAATTTATTGTATTCAATTTTTAGTGGCAAAGTGATATATCTGTCTTGGCATATTGATCTGGATTCCAAATTGTTGATGATATGGAATTCATCATTAGATGAACCACCTGCCTCTTGTGCTAATATGAGTTGGTGCACTAGTCATGTTGCCCTGTTGATCATGCTGGTATGTTGTCATTTTGCTGCCATGGTTGGCAGTCGTCCACTGCTTGGTAATTGCTAGCTTTGTTGTTATAGACTGCTAGCACCTTGAAGGAACCTGCTAATAGTCCACAACTAAGTTTGTAGTTTAAGGTAGTTGGTGTGAATTTAATCTTTGAAATCATCTTAATCACATTATGCCACACCTGGAAAGCAAGAGATGGGTTGGGATGGTTTAGGCACCAATTGGTAGGAAAGGATATTTTTGAGATGCTTCTTATGACCTACCGATCCCCACCTAGTGAGGGAAAGGCTCTGAGTCTTGTTGTTTCTTACAACCTCCTGTTATCCACTCAATTGAGATGGCCCCTATATTGGTACATTATGCACCTGGCGTTCTTTTTACTTAATTCCTAACTAAGCTGGTGCAATTGATCACTCCAAGGAAGAGTTGGATGGTAGGTCTTGAGTCTAGAGAGCGAGTTTTTAACCGAATCCATCGAATCAACTACAAGATACTTAGGTTTGGTGGCTTTGGTCTTTTGAATGTTCCTGAGGTGGATCGAGTCTCTGGTAGTTGTAGGTGGGTAGAGACCAACACTAACAGTCCTCTTTCGAATTCTAAAGTACACTAACATCTTTTGACATGAGGACTCTCAACCATTGCGATAGTCGGTTTTGTCCAGTTTGAGCTATCACTTGACGTTGAATTTCCAGGATTTTGCTATTGGTTATCACACATCTTGAATGCTGATGTGTACTTTACAAACAAGTACATTCTCTGACAACTGTCGTGTCAACTTTGACAGCGTCGACGGGTGGTCAACCCTAACTGGGCGGTGAGGAGATCCCTTACGGGGCCATCCTGCCATAGATTCCTAACAGCAGAATTCTTTGCAATAAGGCTAGGCAATGTGCAGCAGCATTTATGCTTCTGGGGACCCAATGAACAGTACTATCCACCCCCCCTGATTAATGAACAAGCTTCCTCAACAAAGAGGGATGATGCTGTTCTGCATTCTCCAATATTACGAAACATATTAACCACAGACAACGATCGCATTCAAAAATTATCCGCTGATATCTCCTGTTCATGCACCATTTACTTTGTCTCCCTTATTGCAAAAGCTTCAAGTACTTGGATGTCATCCCAATGTGCTACTGCTTCCATAGAATATGTCGGGATAGCTTAGATAACTGATTTGATCAGCGTCTCTTTTTCTGCTTTGGACAATAGCATTTCATCCTAACCATTCAATCTACCAAGAATCTTGTCTTTCATGCTTTGAAACTGTTGTTTCTTTGATCGCCCCGAAGTAGCAGGTAGCCCAAGATATTTCTCATGTTTCTCCACAATGTTAAAACCCAATATGCTACATATAGACATTCGAACCTGATCGGCAACATTGGGCTAAAAAATATACCAGACTTTTTCTTCATTTATCTTCTGTCGAGATACGAAACAATAGAGATCCAAAACTCTTGCAAAAGCTTCAGCTTCTTTTCAGTTGCTTTGAACAAAAAGAACCATAAACATTAAGTGACTCATGATAGGTCTAGCTCTGATCCCCGAGATAGATCCATAAATAACTGCGTCCTGCAATAATCTTGACAGGACGTTACTGCATAACCAAAAAAACAAAACAAAACAAAACAAAAAACAAAAGATAAGGTGAAATCGGATCACCATGACTTAGCCCACGGGATGGCCATACATAGCCAAAGACCTCGCAATTTAAAGAGAGAGAGAAATATCATCTTCATTTGTTAACCCCAGTTGTTAAGTTTATGCTCGTTACACACGTAGATAACTATTGTACGGGCAGTCAAATAGGAGTATTTAATATTTGACAAATTGTAAAATAAACTTACTAGTTATTCATGTAATAAACCTAATAATAAAGACGTACAATCACCATTCCAAATAACCAATCATTCTTGATATAATTAGTCAACAGGTGTCTAATGATTAGACACCATCATTGAACTTGTCATGATATTTTAGACGAACATAATAACACACATGTCGTTATATTATCACACTATGTATAACTGTTATCAGTAGTCTTCTAGTACAAAAACTATCTAAAATGACAATTAAAAAATAATAACACGGATCTTCTATTAAACTGTGATAACATGTCACCATGTTAATGGGAGCTAAAGTCGTGGGATGATAAGATGGATATTTACAGAAATGGGTGAAACAATTGGAGACAATGTAGTTACTGATCCAAATCTCACAGACAATTTCTAGTGCGGGATGCTTCAAACACTACGCGAAGAAATTGAATTGCCCAAAAGATCAAAGAGGAAGAAATTTGATCAGAAAATATCAAGAATTTCCAAGATTAATGTATTGCAGAGAGGACAATGTCCTCTTTGAACCCAAAGCTCCCTGGTGCATAGCCTGCAGAAGGTATGCCCACATGGAATAAACGCCGCCCCTTTCCTCCTCAGCATGCATACACAACATTTGTGCTCTCGCCCCCAGCCGGAGCCGCTCTTCTCCGCCACATCCTCCTCCTCTTCCTCCTCCCCATCCTCCGTCTCCATCAGAAACGCCGACCCGTTCAATCCCGTTTGCCTATCCGTTTCCGCCAATAAAGCCATCAGTGACATCCTCACCGGCTCCGCCGCCGCCCCTTCACCAGCTGAACTACTAGAATCCGCTTGCGGATGATCCGACCCTACTGATATGGATGCATTTAAACGGGTCGAGTTTCCGGGAGTAACTACCCGGCTACTGGTCGGTGCATCGGGTGCCGGTGCGTCAATCGGATCGGAATCGGAGCCTTGAAGGCGAATACGGAGCCTGTTTGTGAAATCTCTCCAGCTGTTTCTGCTGCTGTCGCTTTGGTGAACCGTATCGTCTCGGATTATGTCAAGTAGGGTCCGATTGGATTGGGCCCGGCCAGGGCCTCTGTTTCTTTCAAGGCGCAAAATGGAGTCCAGTGTCTGACCGGAAAAGTTTGTTCGGCCGGAGTTACAATTCTCGTCTTGTTTGATTCTAAGAAAGTCGCCGAGATTTGGGGAGCCAACTTGCTCCTCTGGACCAAATCTTCTCCTCCCAAGATTCATAGTTCCCACTGCTTCCATCCCACCAAACAGAAGAGATGAAAGGGCTAAGCAGTGAATAAAACAGAAAGAGAATCTGGTATATTTTCTGAACAAGTTAATGAAAGGAACTTCATGGTCTCCTAATCGAGCTCAACTGCTCAAAATTATGTGAAAACATTGAGATTGATTAGCGAGGACCATGTGGGTTAGAACTAAATTATTGAGAGATGGGAATGATGAAGACTTAGATCTGTGGGAACTCCGTAATCATCACTAAAATTAGAAAACCAAGGATAGCTTTCTTTTTCCCGGAAATCAATAAGAAGATAAAGGGGACTAGACAATTTGGACTAAACTCAAATCTTTGGGAACAAGAGGAGAAAAAATTTCACTAAATTACCACAATATAAAGTCTGGGATACCGTACATCAAAAGGGGTGCTTGGATCTGATTCTAAGCTACAGATTTTGATGAAAATATTTGTACAAGGGCAATGATAGATAAAGAAGAAGGCTGATTTAAGAGCTGAAAACTTTTTGCTTTGTGTGGGATGAAGTTATTAAGCCTTCAACAGTAGGAAGTGAGGGGGACCATGGTGTTGTAAAACTCTCTCTTCACCTTTTCTCTCTTTGCTTGGTGGATCTTGATTCTCTGAACAAATCTGATGTATCTTGGGATAAATGCAAGTGTGAAGGAATTGGCGGTACAACTTTGGAGGGGTTGCTCTTTGATTTTCAACTTTTTGCCTCCATAGCCGGGCCCTGATTAGTTGCTTCTGGTTGAAATATGTAGTGACAGAGAGCTGGGTTGGGAGAAGTGAAAATGTGTGGCGAGATAGCTGGGGGATCCCGTAATCACATACCTTCCTTTTATTAGGTAAACAATTTTATCTATAAAAAAATAAAAACAAATGAACATATATTCCTACTTTTGAAGTATAAATATATTTATTTATTTTTTATACATATCAATTAAAATAATTTATCAGAGGATGAGATGCAGAAAAAAATTTATAGAATGAGATCATACATGAAAGAGTGTACGCGTACTCCTTAGGCATGACGAAATTCGACTAATAGTAATATAAAATAATGCTTACGCTAGGCATTGAAAAATAAATAAGGTGTATTTACCAATAAAAATCTAACAAAGTATGCATCAGAACGACTTTTGTGAATGACTTATTTCGGGGTGGTGGTTGTCCGGATGAGATCTGAGGAGGTAAAGTATGAGGCAAAATATGAGGCCTCCAATCACGCGACGCCACGTGTACAAAAAAAGCTTTTTTTTAAAAAGGAAAAAAAGTAAATAGCGGGTCCTTTTGTACACGTGGCGTCGCGTGATTAGAGGCCTCATATTTTGCTTCATACTTTACCTCCTCAGATCTCATCCGGGTGGTTGTCTGGGTGTGGGCCATGGGGGAGAATTTTTTTTTTTTTTTTTAATAAAAGGCAGCAATTGATAGACTATGATGTGTTAGTTCTTTGTTAACTTGGTGTCAAAAGTACATACTCTGATCATGAAGGTCTCACCGTCCCAGTTCGAACGAGTATTATAGAGGATGCAAATCAAAAATTCAGCGGTTTTCAAGGTTGGTGATGACTTTACACAAGGCCTAATACAAAGTGTCCTTCCACAAACTAAGTCTTCGGCCTAGCAGTATTAAAACACCCACAAATAATTAAATAAAAATGACATACTCTGGTCCTGAAGGTCTCACCGTCCCAGTTCGAACGAGTATTATAAAGGATGCAAATCAAAAATTCAGCGGCTTTCAAGGTTGGTGAGGACTTTACGCAAGGCCTAATACAAGGTGTATTTCCACAAACTAAGTCTTCGGCCTAGCAGTAGTGAAACACCCACAAAAAATTAAATAAAAAATCTACTAAACCGTTGAACTCTTTATTTACCTACTCTATGATACTCTATGAAACTAAGACGATAAAGGTTTCTATAACTAGGAATTTAGTCTTATGCTCACACATTAATCAAATAGAAATGATGTGGTGTTATGATCATTATTTGAGTTAATAGTAGTAGTACATGTAGTGGAGCACCAAATTAAAAAGAGATAATAGTAGTTAGTTTGTTGATGATTGGTGAATGGTTGAACAAAAGTTCACTTGTCCGGGATAGGATCTCCTCACCGTAAGGGAAGTACGGTGACGCGTGATCACGCGACACGTAGCAGCAAGGGGGATGATGAGGCTAGATGCAGGTGACCCTCATCTAGTCTCACCATCCCTCCTTACTGCCACGTGTCGCGTGGTCACAAAGAGGGTGAAGAAAGTGGGAGTGAGGAGATTCCAACCCCACTTGTCCACCCGAATCAATGGGCTTTTTCTTTATAGTCAAACCATCAATGAGCCAACTTTTAGGGGTGGGTCACTGACCACTCCGAGGTGTTTGTCCATTCTCTTTAAACATTGGATCTGTATCTAACATCGATACATTTTCTTAAGTTTAATTCTGTCCGAATTTGGTAACGTATTATAAGTTTTGAAAAGAAAAAAAAAAGATATGAAGATGGATTCCTACTAATTCCAATGAATGAAACGAGTGATTTTTCAGAAGAAGAAGATTCCTCGATGCACATCATGGATTCATAAGCTCGGGAATGTATTGTTTCAAATTTCATTTTCAATTGATTCAATGACACGTTCTTTTTAGAATTTGGAATATAAAAGAATAAATCAAAACGACTTGCTAAATTGACTACGCTTCTTATATTGTGAAGTAGCAGCTGATCGACACAGCTTGAAGCTTATTATGGTCATCGAGAAACAATCTCTGTGTGTTTCTAACACATGAGTATGGTTGCGTATATCCGATCCTCCATATTCTGTCATAGGCAGAACATATGAGACAATGGTATAATGTTGTTGTGGTTGTATAGTAGTTTAGTTTCTCTTGTCTTGAAACGTTAAATCATAAATTTGTTACAAACAAAATTATCACTAATGTCTAATGTGATCATCTTCTTTCTTTCTTTTTTTCTTTTTTTTGTTAAGAGATATGGTGCATCATAGCAATATGCACGCACATTATTTTGCTAAGATAGACACCAATTTTGTTTTTGTCCAGGTACTTACACGTTTGAGTGTGTGCATTCCATTTTGTCCTTTTGCCACATGGTAAAAGTTTTTATTGATCGACACAACTTGACGCAATTTCATTATAGGTTATCGTGAAACATTTCTGTGTTTCTAACATATGTGTATGGTTTCGTACATCCGAACTCTCATACACCAACATAGGTGGGAACCTCTAAAACAATGTGGGTAATGTTGTTGTTGTTGAACCTATAGAAAATTCAATATTCTGCCATTGACAAGTTTTATTTTAGTCATGATCAGTTATTTGACATTCAATGGTCGCTCATTAACTAATAAAATTAAAATATATAAAAAAGATATGGTTCTTAAGTTGTTGGAGGCAATATTGAATAATGGATCACTAATCATTTTAAAGCCTGAATAAGCAATTGATTGTAAAGCCCTTTACTGTTTTTTGGTTGGCCTAGGCAGGTTTGGAGTGTATTAGTATGTCGGGGTGTTTAGATGAAATTTACTCGGCCTACTGACGCCGGGGTTATGGAGAATTGACAAGCTTTATGGCAGCCCCAAGGCTGTGTCTCGGAGTGATGATACATTTTCCGCACCGCCGTGCCGTCTATTTGGTATTGGAGGAACCAATTTTTTTATGACCATATTCAATATTTTCCGCATCCAGGCCAAGTGGTGCGAGATATTATGAGTAGAGTAAACATACATATGCATACACTAAAGTTGAAGCATAATCGTGACGTAAATATAGATTTTTTTTTTTTGAACGTAATATAGATTTAGTATGATAGGAATCACTGATCTAACCACTTATGTAAATTTTTACATATTTTGTTGAAATGAAAGTTACGTTCTCTTAATAAAGAAAGTATTGTTGTTTTTCTTATGAGAAGACGAATTAAAGTTGAATAGTCCCCCTGTTTGATGATAGTACTGCCACTTGTAGGACTGTTAACGAGGCGAACCTAGTGTTCTCCCGGATCGAGATCCTCTAACCTCTTTGAGACTGTCCGACATGTGTCACACAGGGAGATGGTGAGGCTGGGTGCGGGTGACCCTCACCTAGTCTTACCACCCCTGTGTGACACGTGTCAAGGGGTCATTTAATATCCTTAAAAGGGGGTCTCTTAATCCTGTTCTCCCTGCCATTTTAGCTGATTTTCCAGCAAAATAATCCAACACATATCAAGCTCAGTCCTTCCCATCTCTCCCAAAAAAAAAAAAACATAGTTACTAATATATAGTATTGTTTTACTTCTCATAAGAGAGCTCTGCCTACTCTTGAGTGTAAGAAAAAGAGCTTCCACGGTACTTCATCAACATTTTAGTTATAACACATTTATGAACTTTTTTTTTTAGAAGATTCTCAAAATATTCTGAAGATTCTGAAATTGGGAAAAAATCATGATCAAAATCAAAGCAAAAAAGCATACAAATTAGTTTACAACCAGTGGAATTTGCTTTGTAACTTTTTTCATATTAAACACAACCATGTAATATATTAAGACTCTTGGTGTGTATGCCAGAATGTGAATGAAAAAGAATACATTTTCTTTCACCAAACTCAGTTGTTACATGTTATCACATCAATGCCTTTTATTATAGGAGCTTAGAAAAACTTCATGATTGTCCACAAGCTTTTTCCGGCACAATCTAGCAAAAAAAGCCAACCCACCATTCTAACCCAATTCAGCACAAACCAAACAAAAAATTCACCATTGCCACGTACCAACAAACGATCCAGCCAACTAATCGCAAACACAGCCACACAATGATAGGAAATGAGGCCGCCAGACTCCACTGGAATTGTCTGACTGGACTGCTCAACGTGATGGTTTCAAGTATTACAACCTGAATTTTGGCAACTGTAAACGCCAAAGTCTGCAAGAATCGTATCAATGTTAGCTGCAGAAGATCCGCTTTCTCCAACCGCTCTTCTGCATATCTTTTGTGTTTCTTTAACATTCTTTAACAAATCCCTCCTTTCTTCTCTGTCCGAATCCATGAATTCCCTAACAACCTTAGCAATGTGTCCCTTTTTTATCAACACTCCTTTGGGTTCTAGCCCTGAAGCCACTCTGTTCCCGATCTTCCAATCATCAACAATCATTTTACTATTAGGAAATTGATCAATTGCTATGGGTTGAGTAAGCATTGGAACACCAGCAAAAATGGCTTCAATCATGGAATTCCATCCACAATGAGTCCAAAAACCGCCAACTGAAGGGTGCGACAACACTTGCATTTGGTTGCACCATGGTACAATTAGTCCTCTACAACTCGATCTCTCTTTCATCCTTGGAGCCTTATCTCGAGCCACCCAGAAGTAATTTACTCCACTGCTGTCCAAACCAGCTGCCATTTCGTCTAGTTGATTGTCTGACAAAGACAGAAAACTCCCCATGGAAACGTATAAAACGGACCCGTGAGACTTGTTGTCTAGCCATTTGTAATGATCGTGGTCATTTGTCCAAGCGGGAGAATTTTGCGTGTCAAAATATGGTATGAGGGGGCCAATTGAAAGTACAGGAAATGGGAATTCTTGTTTCATGGATTGAATGACTTGTTGTTCGAGCTCCAAAACGGAGGGGAACAAGAGATATTGTGCTTTCTTCACATTGGGAAACACAGAGAGGACAAGATCCATGATGTTTTGTGCAAATGAAGGAAGATCTGCTACACGCATTGACGGTATTCCTGGAATGTAGTCTACAAATTCTCCTACAAGTTCTGTTCAAATAATTACAATGATGGACGAAGTCAATGAGTTTCTTTGTGAATTCTTGGTAGATTCTCAAACATCTTTTTTCATTTAAACCAAATCTTTTA